>JAODAL010040515.1:0-36822 GCA_025379985.1 Phyllomedusa bahiana
ATTTCCAACTTTTTCAGGGGGGTTTGATAATATGATCTAACTATTCTATTGTTTCCTACATACACATTTTGCAGTTTTCTCTTCAGTATTTTTGCTACAGTCCAGCCATTCATGTATGTCTCAAATTTATTTGAGCCACAGAGATGTGTTAAATACTCTGCCTCTTGCTTTTTGACTCACTTTCTCTTCCTTTTTGCCTCTACTGAGGATGGAAATGCAGTTATAAAACAACTCCAGGTTTACAATGCTCAGGGGCCCACCTGGAATTTCCCCTATTCCCCTGTGGGCCAGTCCGAGCCTGCATATAACCCTATATATCACAGAGCTCAGATTCTCTCCTCTATCATATAATCCTATATATCACAGAGCTCAGCTTCTCTCCTTATCATATAACCTTATTATCACAGAGCACAGTTTCTCTCCCTCTATCATATAACCCTATATATCACAGAGCTCAGCTTCTCTTTATAATAACCCTATATATCACAGAGCTCAGCTCCCCTCCTCTATTCATATAACCCTATATATCACAGAGCTCAGCTTCTCTCCTCTATCATATAACCTTTATATCACAGAGCTCAGTTTCCTCCTCTATATATAACCCTATATACACAGAGTCCAGCTTTCTCCTCATCTTTAACCCTATATTTCACAGAGCCCCTTTCCTTTTTCCCTATCATAAAAAGTATATATAAAAAACAGAGCCGGGGCATCCTTACAAAAAAAATTTTATAATAAATTTGGGGACTCTCCCTTTACTATTATCCCATATAGTAAGAGCTGGTCCGACTCCTCAAATCTTGGACGCCCGGGACCTCGAGTCCTCGATGTCAGAATATACAATTCAATTTTACTTTTGTATGGCAAAAGAAAATTTAAGGAGATAGCAAGGGTCTAGCGCTTTCGATAATAGTAGTAATGGCTAGTGCCCCAATAAAATAAGGGATATAATCCCAAATAGGGTTTATCTCTTTTAAAATAAAAAAAATATAACCACTGATTAAACTATAAAAAAGCCCAGCCTTTTTGAATAAGTCTGTAAAAAGGGGAGACAGATACAACGCTTTTCGCCGTTTTCACGGGGTGCTCGGCTTCATCGGGCAGTATGGCCCTTACTCCCTTTGTTTAAACCCCCGACACGTGAATCGGCGAAAGCATTGTATCTGTTTTAAAAACGGGTTGCGCCGGGGTTCCGTGGAAAGGGGCTGTGGTCGCCCCCGTTTTTCCCCACGGCGGGTCCCCGGGGGGGACGGGGGGCCCCCGGGGCCCCGCACTCCCGGGTTTTCGTGGGGGCCAAAACCCGTCCCATCCACTCAGGGGGCCCTCACTCCCTTTCCGGTCCTTTTTCCCCCTCCCGGCCGGAATGCGGATGCGCGCCCCCCTAGCGCGTGCGTTAAACGTACTTTTAAAAGGGGGACAGTGCGCCGGAAAATTGGGTAATTCCCGGGGCGCTGCCCCCTATATAAGTTTTCCCAACCCACGTCATTTTCCCTGCTGGAATTATGTTCCCTCGGCTTAACTAAAGCTTTCCCCTAAGTGTGTTCTCGAATAAGTAAGCAGTTGGTCCCGACCCCTCAAATTTTTGGAGGGGGTACCTGGGAAGCCCTCGATTTTCAGAATAAAAATTTTCAATTTTACTTTTGTATGGCAAAAAAAAATTTAAGGAGATAGCGGGGGTTTCTAGCCCCTTTTCGATAATATTTAGTAAGGGCAGTGCCAAATTTAAAATAAGGGTTTTTAACCCCAAATAGGGTTTATCTCTTTTTTAAAAAAAATAAAAATAAAACCCAAACTGTTTAAAAACTAAAAAAATAAGTCAGCCCTTTTTAAAAAGTCTGAAAAAAGAGGAAAGTTGAAAGGGTTTGGGTAGGGGATCCCCCGGGACCACGCAAGGAGGGTATTTAAAAGCCACCCCAAAGGGAACGGAAATCTAAATAGCCCCGGTTTTCCCCCAGAGCCCGCCGAAAAGCGGGATGGCTTTCCCGGATGGGGGCTACCAGATCGCCCCCCCTGACTTGTTTTTGCTTGCGGGGGGCGGCGAGGTGAGGAGGAAACAGAATCTTAGCCCGGGGAATCGTAGTCGTGGCAGGCAAAAAGGGTCAGGGAGGGGGCTTTTGGTTCGGGGCTTTGGACAGGCGGGAAAGGGGTCAGGGCACGGCAGAGGTTCGGATTCGGGAAAAACGTAGCAAGGGGTTGGTCACGGTTTTGGGGGCCGAGAACACACTTGGGGGAAACGCTTTGCAAAGGGCACGGGGCAAAATAAAATTCCAGCGGGGAAAGGGGACGTGGGTGAAAAAACCTTTATATAGGGACAGCCCCCCGGCCCAATTCCCCAAATTTCCCGGGGCCCACTGCCCCCTTTAAATTTTAGTAAACCGCCCCCTTTGGCGCGCTAGGGGGCGCGCATGCGCTTTCCCGGCCCGGCGGGGGACGGGGGCCCCGGGAGGGGAAAAGCGAGGCCAGGTGAGGGGTTTGGGACGGGTGGCCCCACGCCCGGGCGGGCGGTCCGCGGGGCCCCCTCCCCCCCGGGGGAACCCACCGTGGGAAAAGGGGGGCGACCGGGGTCCGTACCACGGACCCGGGCGAAAACCCGTTACAGTACCCCCCCCCTTAGGCCCCCCCCACCTTTTTGGGCCCCGCAAAATCTGGGGAATGAGGTCCGTTTAAGGGATATTGGTTTGGGCCCCCAAGGAAATCTCCCCTCAGGTCCAAAGCCCCCCCAAATCCACGAGGAAGAAAACGTCTCCCTCTGACCTTTTTTCATATCAAAAATTTGTCCTTTCCCTCGAAGATGTCAGTGGATTCGGTTTCGGGGGAAGGGCGTCACATTCTTCCGAGAAAACCCGGGTTTTCGCCCCCTAAATGCTTGGGGTTCCGGAGTATGGAGGCAAACCGATTTGTTTTTTTACGGGGTTTCAACTCTGAAAACCTTAAAGGGGTTCCGGGAGGAAGGGGGGCCCAATTTAAGACTGGGGCCCTTTCCCGGGGCCACATATCTTGAAGAGACCCAAATTTGGGTTTCCCCAAAAGGGAAACGTCGGGGCAGGTCTTCCCCTTTTTGTCCGCCTGAGACTTCATAGGGGGCGGGCCCAAAATTAGAGAAGCCCTCTCCTCCCAGATGGCCTTCATATCCCGAACCTGGTCGTTTGACAGGGGGAAACACCCGAGTTAGGAGGGGGGGGAAAAGGGGGGGGGTGCGGGGGGGGCCATAGACAAAAGAAAGGGGAGACGCCGGCAGCATCCGGGGCCCATGGTTATATGCAAATTCGGCCCCCCGGGGGGCAGCCGGTCCTTTGTCCTGAGCCCGGGACAAAAAGTGACGCAGGTATTCCCCCCGAATCTGGTTCACCCCCCCCCAAAACCCATGCCCATTGGACTGGGGGGTGTTAGTCCGTTGAAAACCCCAATTTGACTTCCCAAAAGGGGAGCACAACGCACCCCAAAAAAACGGGAAACAAATTGAACACCGCGGTCGGAAGCCCAATGTGGGGGCAGTCCATGAAACCCGGGAAAGGGACATCCCGGGAAAAAAAGGGGACTAGCCAATTGGGGGGGCAGACGGCGGGCCCAGGGAGGGGCAAAAATTTTGGGACATCTTTGAAAAAACCGGTCTGTCACCACCCAGATGACCGAATTCCCAGAGGAGACGGTAGATCCGTAAAAAAAAAAGGTTCCATAGCTATTGCGTCCATGGGATTTCGGGCCCAAAACGGGCCCAGAGGATGAAGAGGCCAGCGGGGGTTGGGGCGGGGGAAACCTTGTTTCCAGCGAAGTGACACAGGCGAGGGTGTAGCCCTTTTGACTCCTGTGCTGAGTCGGCCACCAGTAGTGCCGCGAGATCAATCCCATAAGACTTCCGAGCCCCGGGTGACCAGCCCCAAGGAGCTTTCCCCCCACCCCAAAATTCTTCCTCCTGAGTCCCAGCGGCACGTACGCCCTTGCCCGTGGGAAAATTTTTGGGGAGACCTCCGGGACCCCAACGTAAACCAACCCGTTGGGGGAAATGAGGGTGTTTGTGAAAAGGGTTTTTTAAACCGCCACGCCCGGGGAAACAAAGGGGGGGGCATCCCCTTGAGTTTTTCTCGGGCAGGCAAAAATGTATATAAAATCAAAACGGGGAGAAAAAAAGAAAACCCCCGGGGCGGGGAGGGGTTTTAAAATTTTGGGGCCTTGAAGATACAAAAAATTTTTTTGTGGCCCGGGTTAAAGATTTTGATTGGAGACGGCCCCCTCCAGCTATGTCGCCACCCCTTTGGGGGCCAACTTGAGGGCCCAAAGAGTTCCCGGCCCCCCAATGGAAATAGTTTGTTTCAGCCGGCGAAAAGGTTTTTGGGAAAAAACCCCACATGTGAAAACCCTTTGGGCCTTTGGAGCTTCTCTGCGTGAGGACCCCCCCTCCCCCCACGGAAGAGGAAATCCACCTCCAAGGAGAACGCCTCTCGGAATCGGGCCCGGGAAACCAAGAAAGGGCTGTGGAAAAGGGCCGCCCTTTAGATCCAAAAAGCCTTCCGGCCTCCAAAAAGGCCAGCCTCTCGGGTTCGCATTTTTCCTAAAAGGGCCACGTTTGGGAGCCCCCAAAAAGTGGAAAAGGGTGGGGAAAATAAATTGTTGGTAATATTTTCGCAAAACCCGGGGAAGCGCTGTATTCCCCCAAAAAAAGACCCCCCCGGGACGGGGCCCAACGCGTCCCCCGCGGGATTTTTTGTTTGATCCATCTTTGGGCCCTTCAGCCGAGACTATGTACCCCGGGGAAAGGGTAGGTGGTCAAAGGGAATAAGAATTTCCCCAGCTTGGCACATGGGTTTTGCTGGGGCAGACTTTGCAAACCTGGCGTATTTGGGCCCGGGTGACCCCGAAGATCGGGGGAAAAATCAGGGATTTCATCTGGGTTTTAATAGACACGGGTTGTAAAAGAGATCCCGGAAGAAAAACATTAAACGAGTTCTTGGAACACCGTGGAGCTTTAAACGAGCCCAAAATGTCCATCTCGGGAAATTAAAGGGCGTCTTCCACTCATGCCCCTCCCGAATTCAGATGGGGGTTTATGGGGCCCCTCGAGATAAAAATTTTGGGAAAACATTTTTACCCCCCTTGAGACGGTAAAAAAGCCGGGAGATCAGTGGGAGGGGGTAGGGGGTTTTTTAGGGTGTTCTATTTAAAAACCCCCGGGTAGTCTAAAACACGGACGGAGGGAAAACCCTCCTTTTCTGCACGAAGAAAAACCCGGCTCCGGGTGGGGGAGGGGAAATTGCGAATGAAAACCTTTCTGCAGATTCTCCCGAATGGAGGCTGACTTTGGTTTATCTCTGGCACGGACAGGGGTAGACCCCCCCCCCGGGTGGGGGGCTGGTCCCTGGCAGGAGGTTCCCAAAAGGACAGTCGTAAGGCCCATGTTTTGGGGGAGCGATTCAGCCCCTTTCCGGAGAAAACATCCCCAAAGTCCTGGTTTCTCCGGGGGCAGGCCGGCAACGGGTTGACGTCGGAAAGGGGGAGAAGTGGTAGGCACCCGGGGGTGGACCTCCCAAACCAAAAAGTTCTGGCCTTTCCCGGGCCCCAAAGCAGGACTTCGCCTGTCCCTTTCCCTTTGAGCGTAGGGGCGGGCGTTTCCCGCCAGGGAAGCCCCAAGAGGATCGCCGAGGAAGCACGGGGCAAACGTGGAACGTGATCTTCCCTTATGCAGAGCCCCCACCGGAGTGGGCACCGGCCGGGGAAAGTACTGGATAGGGTCCCGGGGGAGCTCCCCAAATGACCGTTTAAAAATTAAACAGCGGCTTCTCCAGCCGGGACTACGGGAGCGGAACCGGGGTTTCCCAAAGGGGGCTAAGATGCGTTCCCCCGCGACCCCCAAAACCAGGAAGGCAAACTCCAAAACGAAAAACCCGCATCAGATGGGCAACCCCCCTGGCTTTTCAAAAAGTGGGGAGGAGGAAACTGCCCCTGGACCGCCTCTCCCACGGCTTTCCCAGGTGTGGCGTTTTCCCCGGCGCTGGGGACGTAGGGACGCTTTTTGCGGAAAGGGCCGGGCTGGCGCAAATAGTGACTTTGCTTCTCGGTTTTGGCGACGGTTCAGCTCCGCTCCATAACTGGGGGCCCCTCCACTTTAAAGGGGTTCCCCCTCCAAAAGGCTTGAGGAGACAGTTAATGGAGGATGCTGAAAAACCGGGGGGGCCCGATGAAACCGGCCCAAGGGGGGGTGCGTGTCTCTTTTCCCGAAGCAGCTTCCCCCTGCCCTCTTTCAACCTTAAAATCAATACGGGGGCTAATGAAATTGTTTTACTCGGGGGGGGCGGGAGGTCTCTTGCTGCCAAAGCGTCTTTAACCCGGGGTGGACAGGCCCCTTTTTTAAAGTGGCACAGAGGCGGCATCCCAAATTTCCCCCGGGGCTCCGAAGCCAAAAGTATGGGGAAATTTTACCGCATATCCCCCCACCCAGGAGTCCCTTTTACGAAGGCTCAAGAGGGCCGGGTCTCCCGCAGGGGGAAGCACGTGCTGGCTCCTCGAAACGGGGCGGGGAAATTCCCGGAGGAAGGACTTTAGGGTCCGCCCGTCAAAAGGGTCGTTCCTATCCCAGAGGGGATTTTCCCCCCCCGCCAGGGCCTTCCCAATAGTAGGGTCACCACGAAGGCCACCTTAGAAACCCCTCCCAAGGAAAAAACTGGGTCCCGCAAACAGTTCTTTGTGCAAAAAGAGCACTTTGGGAATGAAACCCCCGGGAGAGTTGGGATCCCCCCGGGAAAAACTGATGGGGGTAAGGGGAGCCGAAGCTTGGGTCCCACGGTTTGGGCCATGGGAAAGGCTGACGGAAAAACGGAAGTCACCGACGGGGCCCCGGTGGGACTGTTGCTGGGGGTTTTCAAGGAGCTGACGCATCATTTGGGGGGAGTGGCCCCCTGCTGTCCTGTTTGGGGATTTGCTGTCGAAATGCTGGGCCCAACCCAAATCGGTTTAAAAATCCCCGATGCTTGGGAGGGGCAAAACCCTTTGGGGGGACCAAGGCTGATCTAACTGTAGCGGCTGGGAAATGGGTCCCCGGGACAAACCCCAAGGATGGTATTTTAACCACGCCAGGGAACCCGGGAAACTAAGTAAACCCCCGGGTTTTTTACCAGACCCCCGCAAAGCGGGGTTTGGGCTTCTGCGGCGTGAGCTACCCGGTCCCCCCTGACGTGGGCTTGCTTGCCCGGTTTGGGGGCCCAGGGTTTCACGGGTAAAAGAAAAGTAGTCCGGGAATCGTAGTCGTGGGCAGGCAGAAGGTCAGGGGAGGCCGGGGAAAGGTTTGTGGTCCCTGGGCAGGCCCGGGAAGGGCAGGGGAGGCGGAGGGGGTTCGGAGTCGGGGAAAAAAGTTTGCAAGAGGTCTGGTACCCGGGGAGGGGGGGAGAACACACTTAGGGGGGGTTTAGTTTTAAGGGAAAGAGGCAAATAGTCCCGCAGGGAAGTGACCCTGGGTGCAAAAAATTATATAGGGACAGCGCCCCCCCCAATTACCCAATTAAACCGCGAAATGGGCCCTTTTTTAAATGTACGTGGGAACCCCCGCCTAGGGGGCCCCGCCCGATTCCGGCCGCCCGGGGAAGAGGACCGGGGGGGAGCGAGGCCAGGGGGTGGATTGGGGGCGGTTGGCGCCAAAGACCGGGAGTGGGGTTTGCGGGGCCCCCCCTCCCCGCCGGGGACCCCCCGTGGGAAACAAAGGGTGCGGAAACCCGGTCCGTACCCGGGACAGCGGCGCAACCCTTACACCCGATACAATGCTTTTTGCCGATTCACGGCTCGGCTTCATCAGGCGTAAGTCCTTTCTGCTTTATGAAACCCAGCACGTTTAATTGGCGAAACGCGTTGTATCTGTTCCCCTTTTTTCAGACTTATTTTAAAAGGGCTGACTTTTTTTTTAGTTTAATCAGTGGGGTTAAAATTTTTTTTTTATTTAAAAAAGAGATAAACCCCCATTTGGGAATTTTTTCCCCTTTTTTTATTCGCACTGCCATTAAAAACTATTACGAAAGCGCTAGACCCTTTCTATCCCCCTTTAAAAATTTTTTTGCCCTACAAAAAATAAAAATTTAATTGGTATATTTAAACCCCATTTATCCAGAGCCCCCAGCTCCCCCCCCATCTATCAAAAAACCCATATATCACAGAGTTCAGCTTTCTCCCTTTTATCAAAATAACCCCATTTTTCCCCCAGAGCTGGACCACCGCAAGCTTTATAGTTAAGCCACGCCAGGGGCTGGGGGACTAAGAGCCCCGGTGTTCACCAGTGCCCACCGCAAAAACGGGATGGACCCTTTCCCGCAGCGTGAGGGGTACCAGGTCCGGGTTACCCCTAAGTGACCCTTCTTGCGGCGGGGGCCCGGGTTTAAAGCTGGGGTTTCCAAAACGGGAAAAACCGGGGACTAGGGCGGGACAAACAGGAGGTCCCAAAGGGCCCCGGGGCAGAGGTTTGTGGGCAGAGACAGGGGAAGGTCAGGGCCCGGGGGCAAAAAAAGGCAAAATCAAAACGTAAACAGGGGGGATGGGGACCGGGGAGGGAAAAGGACTTCTTAAAAAGGGTTTAGCCCCAGCAATAGCCAAAATTTCAGCGGCACCCCCTTTTAAAAACCCCACCACCGTGCGCGCATTTCCCCACAGCCCGGGGACCGCGCGGCGGGCCCCCTCGGAAACCCGACACAGGGAAAGGGGAAATGGTAAGGTAGGGGGTTTTTCCCGGGGAGAAGCAGAAGGGCCCAAGGCTGCGGGGAGCCGCGGGAAACCCCCCCCGGACCCCCCTTACACTCCCCTTCTCCCCCCTCTATATATAACCCAAAATATCAAGAGCTTTAGCTTCTCTCCCTCTATCATATAACCCAAAATAAAAGGGGGCTCAGCTTCTCCCTCTATCATATAACCCAAAAATATTTACAGAGCTCAGCTTTCCCCTCCTTCTTTTCAAAATAACCCTTTCATACAAGAGCCCCAAACCCCCTTTCCCCCATCATATAACCCTATAAAATCCCCAAGCCCCAGCTCCTTCCTGAAATAAAAAGCATATAGGGTTTTCCCGAGTGTTCAATCTATATTTACATTATTTGAAAAGAAAAAAACGCCATCCCTTAATGTTGTAGATAGATTACTGTACATTTCCATGAACAAGTAGTGATTTTTGTTTCCCCTTTCTGGTAAAAACAGTTTATTTTATGCGTTTTTAAATCCATTAAATTTTAAGCCAGACAGCACAAAAATTTATTTAAAAAAGGGTTCCCCGCACAGAAGATAAAAAGGCTCTTTTATCAGGACAACTTCAAATGTTTTTTTATTATATCTGTTTCATGCTTTGGGAAACCCTAAATTTTCAAACCCTAAATAAAATTTTTATTCCGTCTTTTTATAGTACTGAAGTCACTTTGGTCTTTTCTGACCCTATATCAAGCGAATATAATACATTAGGATGAAAGTTACATGGAAAACAAATTGGGCCCAAACTGTAAACAATCATATTTTTGTTTGGGAATTTTTTTATAGCCCGATGAAGGGGTTTAAAATCACCCAAAGGGGTTTAAAAAGAACTTTACCATTGAAAACCTCTGCTTGTACAGTAAAACACTATCTACACATAACCCTATAATAGTTAGGTAAAAAAAAAAGTCCCCGAGCTCATTAAAGGGGTTGTCTCACCAAAAAGGAAATTTCTGCTTTTTTTTTTTTAAAGTTCTTGCAAAAAAAAAGTCACTTTGAATATATGTCCAAAAAAAGGCCCTACCTATTGGGATATTCCCTCTTATATGGGCTGCATGAGCTCCTTAGGTTACTATAGCTACAGACCTGTCCTATCTCTGCTGATAGGCTGCCAGCACTGGTTGCTATAGCTACAGATCTGGCTTCTACTGCAGCCTAGTAGAAGCCAGTAAACACGCCCCTGAATTCAAAATGAAACCAAGAAAACAGGACTGAGGTAAGATGAATCAATGTAGTGAGACAACCCCTTTAAGCACATATATACCCCAGTTAAAGGGGTTGTCCACCAATTTTTGTAATATTTTTGTCATACTAGTGCCCGTTTAAAATAGTTATACTCCCTCCCTTCACATCAGATCCAACCATGCGCCATCCTCACTCGCCGCCAATCTTCTGTTTACTTATTGCCTCTTCGTAACGGGGACATCAACACTGCAGTTGCTGATTGAGTGTAGTGGTCACATGCCACTGCCTGACATCACTGTTCAGAAGCTAACTGTCCTGAATATCGATGGTCTGATTGCAACTTGGGATCAGGAGCAAAATATATATATATTTATTTTTTTAGGGACGATTAGTTCATACCTTACGATTCCCAAAAATTGCCTACACTATTCCCTTTCATCCACATCTTCTCCCCATTCTTGGCTGAACTGAAAGGGGTTTTCCACTTTTCATAAATGCTTATCAGTCATTAGGAGGCAATTATAAAGTAGGACAACCACCCCTCACTTTTTAGACCAGCTTTTGCCAACTTTTTGCAAGTCCCGGTACGCCCGCTTATGAAGTCCTGAACAGTGCTCATGTGACACTGTAGCCAATCACAGGCCTCAGTGGTCTTGTGTCATATATCCAGGAAGAGAACACTCTGACCTGTGAACAGCTGCAGGGTCACATGAACAATGTATGTGACTTCATTGGCCAGAATCATCGGGAGCGGTGGCGGAGGTAGAACGAGCAGGTTTAAAAGGTGAAGGTTTTTCCTTTCTATTTTATAACATCCCCTTATGACTGACAAGCACTTTTGGAATTTGGAACATCCCTTTAGGGAACATACAGGCAGTCCCCGAGTTACAAGCATCTGACTTACATACGACATGCTTTTTGTCTTAAAGATCTTGCAAAAACAAGTCACTTTGCAATATGTGTCCATTAACAGTGTCCTACCTATTCCTAGATATCCCCTCTTGTATGGGCTGCATCACCACCTCAGATGGCTATAGCTACAGACCTGTTCGATCTCCCCTGATAGGCTGCCAGAGCTGCTCACTATAGCTACAGACCTGGTGTCCTCAGAAGCTCATCACTGTAGTCCAGTAAAAACTAGTAAAGCCAGTAAACACATTCCTGAATTCAAAAATGAAATTGAGAAAACAGAACTGAGGTAAGAAGAATCTATGTAGTGAGACAACCCTTTTAAGCACAAAAAGCTGTTGTTGGCCGTATCTTAGAGCGCGATGTCAGAGCATGAATCACGTGCATTTACTTTAGCCCAAGATGCCTTTGCGCTCTATGTTAGTGCAGTTGCATGCTACACACAGCAGCTACTTGCACATGTGCCGCCAGACTCTCCTCCTCCAGAAGAGGAGGAAGAAGGACAACCCATGTGGAGATTTTTATCAATGATTTTTGCTGTCTCACTTGATTGTTGCACCATAGAGAGTTACTATACCTGTAATTCTCTATGTTTGCTTTAAATAAGTGATTTGCATTTCAGGAATTTAAGAAGAGTTGTGCTGTGGATTTACTGAAGCTTTATATGGAAATGATAATCATCCCATAGAGCCCTCCACAGGCTCATTTAACCAAGCTGTGTGGTACCAATAGGATTTCCTTGACTTTTGGGCTGGAGTCACACCTAATAACTGTACCTGTTCCAACTTACAAACAAATTCGACTTAGGAACAAACCAACAGAACCTACCTTTTTCACAACCCAGGGACTGCCTGAATGTATTTTTTTCAGTGATACGAACTATACAGTTATGCAACTAAGCCACCCCCAGTATGTCACACCACCCACATTAAAGGGGTTTTGAAATGGGAATCTTGCAAATCAAATAATAAACATTTTCACCATTCATCATTATTAAAAATTCTGTACCATTTTTGTTTTGGCTCGTACACCACTTCTCTAGGGCAGTGTTCCCCAACTCCAATCCTCAAGGCCCACCAACAGGTCATGTTTTCAGGATCTCTCACAGAATGCAATGGCAATAATTATATCACCTGTGCAGCATAATTAAATCACCTGTGCATTGCTGAGGAAAGCCAGAAAACATGACCTGTTGGTGGGCCTTGAGGACTGGAGTTGGGGACCCCTGCTTTAGGGGATCCGACCAGTGACGAGAGCTTCTCAGTCTTTCCGCTCATGCTCAGACATCACCTCTCCTCTCAGGCAGCTGTCAGTCTCTTCCTTGCTTAGTAATCACACACAGTTACTGCTGAGTGAGTGTTCAACCCGAGGTGCTGTCATTCTACTCTTGTCCTCTGTACGCCTTAGTAATTAGTCAAACAGTGCAAATAAATAAAAAGAAAAAGAAACCTCAATCAGACATGTGCATTGAGACCAAAAAAATGTATGTTTGGTTTTTGTAGTGATTTGAACCTAGAACCCCTATGTTGGAAGGCAGAAGTACTAACCACTCAGCTACATTGTACCTACTCACAGCTCCTTAGATAAGTAGACCGTTGTTTGACTAGAGTGAGCAGAAAGGCAAAAAGTGTGCAGAAAGGCATGGTGATGTCAGCTTGCTGGGTCACATGATATGCAATTCAAATATCATATATGTTCTATTTTGAGCACACTGAAAGCTGAAGCAGGACAAACTAGAAATGAAATGCCTTCATTGCAAAACCCCTTTAATGTGCACATATAAACATATTACTGCCACTGTACTAACCAGATTGGAAGAATTGTTGGCGACAGGCCTATGATTTTAATCACTTAAAAAATAAGCAAATAATCTTTAATAACACCAACAGTTTATATAAAATCTTTATTATTATGAATGTCACAGAATCACCCTTACATTGTGTTTATACAAAATCAAAAGCATTCTTCAATAAAAACACCCCCCCTACTTACAATGCTCCCAACTATTTAGTGGAAGTTAGGAATTATGGGTAACATTACAATTCCCAAGAAGTTCCCAGAGTACAGTGCAAGAACAGACGCCATGCACATGCTTGTTAACAGCATCATAACATTTGAGATACCATACACTTTAAAAATGGAATGGCGATATGAAAAAAATACAATATTATTATCATCCATTACCTTTGGCAATTGGCAGATTAAATGATCATTAACATTACATGAGCACTGAGGATAATAAAAGTGTGTGCATTATCTAATGCTCATTTACTAACACTGCTAACATTGCACTAAAGCACAGAAGCCAATTAGCTAGAACTTGCACAATGGAAGCAAATGACTGATTGGATATTAGAGTTTACTGGAAGTGTTGTACTTAAAGGCAATGTTAGTAAAGGAATCCTATTGCTTACACAGTGGAATATGTCTGAATGCATTGTATGTGGGAACTAGCATTCGTAATATGTTGTTCCCAGTACATTAGTGGGCTGCATTCTTAAAAGTAATTGAGCATACAGAATGAGGGCAGGCACCTGCTATACCAAATAACTGTAAATTGTAATGATATGTTATATAATACATGGTAAACCACATTACAGTAATAGGATCAGTTGAATTTAAAGGGAAAATGAATGCAATGCAACAGTATGAAACAGAATCTATATCAATAACAGAATCGGTATTTGTACAGGCAGGGCTTCCAATAGGGAGTACCAGGCAACTGCCTAGGGCGCAAACTATAAATGGGCGCAAAATCCATTCACCCTAGTAAAGATCTTAATGCTAAGGATCTCTGCAGTCAACTTCAAGTCTGTTTCTACTACAACAAAAAATTTTTTGTTGCACTGAGAATACTTCTAAGGCTTTGTTCACATTAGTGTTCTATTTGGAACCTCCATTACAAATTCCTTTGGGAGTGATACAAAAAAGTGCAGTTTCTGTGCTATTTTTTCTGTTAAAATGACAGAAACCAGGATGGAAACCTGACGGACCTCATTATAGTTAATGGGTCTGTCGGCCATATTTATTGTCCGTTGTAGAAAGGGTCAGGTTTTTCCAACACAGATGTAAACCAGGCCTAACACTTCCTGTGTCACTGGCGTGTGGTGAACGTACAAAACTTATTTGTGCTCAAAATCATCACAAAACATATTTGAAGACGGCAACAATTTTAGTTGAATATGACCAAGCTCTGACACTGGAAAAAAAAAAAACAGAGAGAAGTTGTGCAAGAAAGTAGAAAAAAAATTGACTTGGGATTTTATGACGTTTTTGTGCAATAGGTGATAAATATGATAATTTAAATTATTTTTGTATAATTTCAACTAAAAAATGGAAGTAATTTGTGAAAGTAGGGGTGCATTAATAAGCTTGGCCTAGAGTGCAAAATAGCCTGAAGCCTGTACTGAGTACAGGATCTGTGTAATGTCCTAACAGAACTGTACTGATGGGTGCAATAGGATTAACAGGAGGCCAGAGAAAACTTTTAATCTCTGTAAAGTCCTAGACAATATCAAATGATCCTACATGTTGCTAATGCTTGGCCAAGAGGTATCTATAAGGGTAAACCAACCATTAACCATCTTCCACTTTGATGGCATATCGATAGGATATGCCATCAAATTGTAATAGGTGTGGGTCCCAACTCTGGAACCCCTGAGGAATGGGCCCCCAAAAGTCTCCATTCAGAATGGAGAGTTGTTCCCACTTGCGCTCTACTCTCCATTCTATTTGTGTTCCAAAAATAGCTGAACATGGCGCTCAGCTGTACTTGGAACCCCTTAGAAAAGAATGGAGAGCTGTACGCAAGTGCATCCAGCTTCTGTTCCGTATGGAAACTTTCGGGGCCCTATTCCTGAGATGGTTACAGGTTTCAGAGGCGGGACCCGGACCTATCACACTTTTAAGGCATATCCTATTGGTATGCCATCAAAGTGCCAGAGGGGAATACCCCTTAAGTATGTGAGACACACATTATTTTGGCCCCCGTATTGGCACTCCGATAGGACATTTACTGGGTACTATTATCCTCTGCAGCATAACTAAAAGTGGCACCATTTGGTTACTAGATTATTTGTTGCTATATCATCTATTGAACGCTTTATACTGAATATTGACCTTATGATTGTTATGTAATTGTGAACATATCGTGCACTTTGTGGCTGCACACAGTTATCTTGGGTAAAATGGTCATTACCTTCATCAGTTTTGTGGAAATACTGAACCACAACTTTTACTTCATCTGTAGTACATACCTGTAAATCATTTCTTGGGTAGATAGATGGATATAGTGCACAATGGATATATATATGGCCCAACACTTAATAAGGATGGCTGACCCTCACTATTTCAGAGCAAGGACACTTCTGATCGATATATGAGGGCAAATCTGGCACTTAAAGTCAAAAATGACTATAAGAGCGACATGTATGAATTCTGGTGCTGATAGACCAGTTCTAAATCGCTTTAAGATAGTATAGACTGCGCCAGAATGTATGACCCTGTTCTTCTGCAGGTCATACTTACAGGCGCAGTCTACTGCCAATATGACGACTCGGGCTCAGGCACCACCTTTAACCTGTTCTGGCTGTTCTAACTGTTCCGCGCCAAAGTTTTGGCGTCAAAGAATCATAAATGTGTCTACTTCTACTAATGTGGTGCGACGCCCCCAGAATGCCCCAAAACATTGGCGCGCTAAGAAGTGTCTTTGGCATGGTCTCAAAGCATTTATCGCGCCAAAGTTTGCAGTATGCCTGTTCATACATCTATAGAACTGGTCTACTACAGCTCTTTGACGCCAGAATTCTGGCGCATCCCCATTCATACATGTCGCCCTAAGAGTGCAAAATGATGCAGCAACTGCTCCACATTTAATAAGGCAAAACAAAATTTTATAGACATAAATTACAATCTTCTGATATAATGAAGTATGGGCAGCACTTGACAGTAGGCATATACTTTGACATATTTTAAAAATTAAAATTAAAATTTCACCTGCTAATAAAACACCTTTTCTGGTCATCCTCTAGGATCCCAATCTCTTAGGTGAACATAAATCCCTTTACCTTTCTTGTGGCAAGGTGGATGCTTTGGAGGACAGATGAATAGAGTATAAAAGTTTTTTTTATCAAAAACGTGTATGTTGTACTATTTTAAGTACCAACACTACTTATAGCACGTCTCATAGACATATCATGTAAGTGGATTCTTTGAGCTACCACCAGTGTCCAAAAAGAAGGGACCAACAACACTTAAAAATGCACCAAACCCCTTGGTCTCTCTCAAAGATTTAGTTTAAAAAGTTTTCACTTACATACTGATTTCAGATGAAAATCTCTGAGGTACAGTAAGGATACGGCCACATGGCATACATAAAATACTGGTCGGATTCTGACTTAAGAATCCGACCAATATTTTATCATTTTTTGAACGAAAAAGAGGGCAGTTTCTGGCCACGGTTTATGGATTTGGACATCCTCCTAACCATTGAACAGTATATTTTCCGCCCTAAAACCAGTAGGAAGAATGTGCATGTTCCAAGTTTTTTTTTTTTTTTGTTTTTTTTTTAAATCTAAGCTGTGTAGACCACAGCTTGGATTTTCTATTGAAGTCTCTGGGGATGGTTGACAGTCGGTTTTCAGATAATTTCAAAATCGAAAACCATCTTGAACATAATGCCGTGTGGACTTACCCTTAAGGGGTTTAGCAGCATTATAGTGTTGGAAACTAGCTGAGGTTGGGGTTTATGGATCACACCAATATGATCTGTAGACATACTTCTAAGAGCTTTCAGAAGATCTCTTTTGCACTCCACCAAATCTTTACATACCCAGAGTCTTGTAATTTGAGGATCTTCATGCTTCTTTTCTCTGATCTATAACTTTCTAGTCTTTTGTATAATTTAATTTTTCCTCTGTTAGATTCACAGTAATGGAATCACACTAGTGCTTACCTATGCCCAAACAGCCTACATACTGGACGAGGTCCCAATTTACAGAACCTACTGGCTAAACTATTCCTATGTTTCATCTCTATGTTATACTATGTATTGTAATGCTACCACTTCACTAATACATATTAGTAATGAAAATGATAAGTATGTTCTTTCCTTTGTGCGTTTCCAGTTCAGCTGCCATAATTTTATATTACTATCCTTTTTACATAAGTAAAGATATTACACCTTATTTATGCTATACCATAGATGAGGGTATTTAGAATATTTGAAGTAATCCTGTATCATAGATACTAGGGGCCACATGTATGAAAACTAGTTAAATATTTTCTTAAAAACTTTCACTTTTTTCATGTATGAAAACTGTTTAGGTCTAAAACTCACTTTTTCATGTATGAAAACTGTTTAGGTCTAAAACTAACTCTTTTGCCCATAGTAACCTATGGGCAAAAAAGTGAGTTTTATACCTAAACAGTTTTCATACATGTGGCCCTAGATGTCAAGGATCACAGATATCCGGACATTGCTTGAAGAATATTCTTTTAGGTATGTTAATATTAGTATCATTATTCTGCATTGGAGAAATGCAGATTTAGTCTCACGACAAATGTATCCTGATACATATGTTATGATCATTTATCTTGTGTCATAAATTAGCTTTGTATTCAGTTCTATATTAACATATACATTTATGACATGTATTTTTGCAATTAGTCTTTTTGCAAAACCAAAGCTTCAGAGTTCAGAATTCTTCACTTCATAAACAAACATGGATTTAAGGAGAGTCCATGTGTCTTACAAAAGGCCTTAATGAAATTGTGCTTCCTTTATTATCAGATCAAGTCCTTCATCCCAACTAGCAGAAAGAGGGAGGTTTAGGACCTCTGCCATTTGTGAGAAACCTATGCCCCAACTTCTATAGACACTGAGCATTTAGATCTCAAGCCTTTTGACATCTGAATGATTCTGTGAATCCAAATCAATGGTCACTCGATTATGATTTTCCTGCCCATAATGAACAGATTATAGAAATGTTCTTACTAAAACTGCTTCATCAACATCCAGTAGTGACAGCCTGCAAAAAAGTTAAAATTTTTGGTCAGGAAAGCTGATGTTGAGGTCTGGGTTTGGGTTGTGAAAGAAGGTCTTGGTCTGCTTTTGTTGTTATAGGTCATTGGTCTAATGTTATTGATCAAAGATAGTTATGAAGGGTCAGCTTGTATACCAAACCCTTGAAAATAAGCGACCCATAAACATTAGATGAAAGAAGGGGGATGTGACCAATGTTTCAAGAAATTGGATTGAGCAGCCTGGAAATTTTGCCCACTCATAGCCCTGTAGTTTAACACTGGTAAAAATGATTAAGTGATTTCTGTGGATTTTAAAGGGGTTGTCCAATTCCTCTAAAAAACAATAGGAAGCTTCTGGTGGCCCAATACAAATAAAAAGGCTACCTTCCCTGGCTCCTCTGTTCCAGCACTCGGGCTTTCCGGTCTTCCGTTTTCTTTGCTCTATTTTCAAACAGACACGTGACCATAGCAGCTGCTGATTAACTGTAGCGGCCATGTGGCACTTCCCTCACCTCACAGTTCAGAAGCGAACAGCTCTGAATGGCGATGTAATCATAGGCATGTGATTACTGCAGCCATTCAGCAGCAGCCACGGCGATATCCCCGTTTTTTTATTTTTATTGGGCCACCAGGGGCTTCCTATTTATGTTTTAGAGAAATTAAACAAATGCCGGCTTCAGTAATATATCTATAAATTATATCTGATGGACCACATTAAAGTCAACAGATCCAACAATAATAGATTCAACTTTTAGTATAAAATGAACTTTATTTAGACGTTTTTGATTTAAATGTATCAAAAAAGTGGAAAAAAGAGGGAAGGAAATAAAAAATTTGTAACAGTGGAAAAATTCATAAGATATCTCACACGAAGTTAAACAAAAAGTCCCGTCTGGAGCTAGGCTGCATAGCTTTATGGTATATCAGATTAGTCTTGTTGCTTGACGGGTTGGATGGTAATTCTGTTTCCGACTGAGTACCCTTACGTAGACTTGGAGAACTATATGTAGTTCAGCGAAGATCCTGTAGTGATGGTGGATCAGGAATCTTGATGACACCTCTGCTCCAGGCACCATCCCGACTAGACCTCAGTACCTATGGCTTGAGAAAGGTTTGGGAGATCCAAAATGTTGTAACAGGACCTTTGCTGAACTACATTTTATTCCCTTCCACCCTTTTTCTACTTTTTTGATACATTTAAGCTAAAAACATCTAAATAAAGTTCATTTTATACTATAAGTTGTATCTACCTATATTTTGTGTGCCGTGGAACCCTTATTCTTGTGTACCGGAGACCAGTCGGGTGGGTTCTCCTCTTCTACTGAGCACCCATCCTACAACTAGGTGTGCGATCCTAACCACCTACAAACAGGTCCAACAATGACTGTTCAAATTGGGTTCTGTATCTGTCACAATATCGTGGTTTGGTTTGAAACACAAGCCATGACGTTTACATAATGGCTTCTGTTTCAAACCAAAGTCAAGACATTGTGACGTTCACACAGTTCAATTTAAAGACTCATTATTACGTTGTTTTACTTTAGTGTGGTCCATTGGAGCATGCTGTCCTATTCATGCAGTGGTAAGTGATAAAATCCTCAACAGTATACTAGAGAGCCACAGATTGGAGAACCTTAATGGAATCCCATGCACATGGTTGGCTTTCTCACTAATGGCAGAGTTCTTAAGAAGTCTTTACTAGATAATTATTTTCTTGAAGGTGCTTTGGTCACTCACACACGGTGGAGGTCACCATTGAAATGTCACAAACAATATTCTTGAGAATACAGCCTTATAATTACCTAAGAACCAGTGACAAGTTGAAGGTATGAAGTACTTTGTGCTTTATGTCTTGCTATGCCACTTTTTTAAGTTTTCAAGATGATGATCATATCCTAAAAATTGTGCCTCGGCATAATGCCTAGGACCGACAAATTTTATAGTAGGTCTTTTCTTGAATTTATGCTATGTTTACATACATATCCTATGTAATGACTCTATATCAAATGTTATATGTTTGTGCTTTACAAGACACCAGGAACATGCTTTGAGCATTTTACAGTTGTAAAAACCCAACCAAATGGGGTTAATAATAAAATACTTGAAAAAGTTTATATGACATTGTTCCTCTTCATATGATTTTTTTCGTTCTTCATTTTAGCCACATGGTCAGGAGGTATAGGTGTATCTCCCAATGGTTTCATTCCTCTTCAGACCTGGCTCTTTGCTCCATCTTTCTGGTTCAGAATGAACTGCAGGATATCCTGTTAAGTAAAATAGGATAGAACAAGACAAACTAATTAATGGTTTAACAAACCTGCTATTAAGTAAAGACATTCGAGATGTGATATATGTGTGCATCAGCACGCTGGTAATCCGGGCCCCACACATGGTGCTGACTTCACATGGACACTGGAAGACATATAATCATCTCGTGTTGAAACAGCTGACAAAAGCCTATATAACACAACATTATTGGTATTATCAGCATTTTGTGGAGGAAATGCAAGCACACCTAAAAGCACTGCTGAACCTAATGTGTTTAACAGAGCCTGTTAAATCACTCACATGTAAATGGAGGTTTTTCATCTGCAGATATGGGATATAAAGTAGTGATTAAGGAAACAGATATTAAAGATTAGGCCGGTCTATTAAAGGAGTTCTCTATTAAAGAGTACCCCGTTGGGACCACTAGCAAAAGGCACTCATTTGTAGGGAAATCTAGTAGTAAGTATACGATTTACCTGCAGCCCCACCACAGTAGAAGTAAAGCATTACACAGTGCCCACTAAAATCAATGGGCTGTCAGTGTAATGCAGGAGAGGACCTACAGAGCTAAAAATGTTCTTTGCAATTGCTCTCCAGTCTGCCCAAAATATAAGGATTCGTTACAGAGGACCACACTCTATGAACGTAGAATTTTATAAAATGCTAGTTAAAGGGGTTTTGCCACAATCTAATGTTGACTTGGGATCCCCCAAAATGGGTATTTAATCACTTTTCTAAATATATTTCATCAAAAAAAGTGAAGCCTCTGAGAGCTACAGCCTTCCTTACATGCCCTTGATTTCCTGACAGTTTACATTAGACACAACCAGGAGCTGACAGGAGCTGATCTGGCCACCCTTGCCTGGTTTGCACTTCTTATCTGATGACAGGGAACATGAATGAGCTTTGAAGGGACTGGGGAGAAAGATCCTTTGTCTTTTGTATAGAGAATACACTGGTTGTAATGTAATTATCTGAGTAAACATGCAGATGCTCCCTGCTCAGACCCCTCCCTCTCCTCCTGCAGCTGGTGAAGGAATGAAAGAACTCTGCCTGCTGAGCTTGACCTCTCTTCTGAGCAAATAAGAGGGAGAAATACAATTTATATAGCTTGTGAACAATACAGTTCTTCCCTGTGGATTAGCAAAAAATGTTTGCTCAACTACAGAGACTGAGTATCAGGAACGTGCATGGGAGGTGGATTGATGACATCACAAAGGAGGTACTTGTTTTTTTTAAACACAATGCCCCTTTTTTCAAGCCTCAAGAGGGGAGTATCAGCCTGTTAGGTAAGGAACTCACTTCTTGGCAAAACCACTTTAAAAATGGGTTTTCTAAATCATGATTTGTTGGTAAAGAATGATTAAGGGCATATTTATATATGTGCACCTGAATATAAGCACAGGCTGACTAAAATTGTCAGACCTGTCCCCAACACTTGATCTGGCAGTGCCTCTAGTGGCACCACCACTAGGCAAGCTGATGAACAAGCTACAGGTTGGCAGCATGAACCATTTAAGTTGCCATACCATAGTAAAGTACCATAATTCTATCCTTACATTAAAAAAAACTATGAACATTCCAAGTAAATGGAGGTGTGTCCCAACCACGCTTCTACTGGTCTCAGTCTTTTTTTTCCAGTCCCCTTTATTAACCCCTGTATCCCATCCTCATTTCACCTTTTACTCCCCTTCACACCTTTGCACAGGACCCTGCCTCCTATTCTCTAACAGCAGGTTCATTATACTTTGTCTCCCTGAACATGCCGCCTACAGTACTGGACGTTTTCAGTATATTAAGTATGACTTCCACGTCACTGGAAAAAAGAACACATGTCCATTGGTCCATACCCCGTTTCCCTGAAAATAAGGCATCTCCCGAAAATAAGACATAGTGCATTTTTTTTATGCAATTCAGAGTTTGGCCGCTTATGCTGATGAGTGTGCTGAAATCACTACAGTATATTACTACATGTTGATTTTTTGTTCAACAATAAATGTGAATTCTTGTTCATGGAAAAATAAGACAACCCCTAAAAATAAGTCTTAGCTCGTCTTTAGGAGCAAAAATTAAAATAAGACACTGTCTTATGTTTGGGGAAACAGGGTAGCAATGTAGAACCAGGTGGGAAGAAAAGGACCAGAGGCTGCTTCAGAAAAGGCGACCATGAAGAGTGAAGGCAAAATTCAGAAATACATTGGAAATTAATATATTTTATCTTTACGTTTGAAGTTCTTCTCTTCTTTGACAGCATTAAAAGAGTTTACTTTCCTCTCTGACTGGTTCTGTTTTTTTAGTCACACTGTGCCTTCTGTATGAAAACTGTCTAGCAGCAAGACTGTCCTTGTTGCCCATAACAACGGACTAGAATAGAGCTTTTATTTCATATAGTGCTCTGATTGGTTGCTATGAACTCTGATTGCTTGCCATGGGCAACAGAGGCAGTGTTACTGCTGGACAGTTTTCATACATAAGGCCCATTGTGTCTTCAGGTAGGCTGTCTCCAGATCTGCATTAGAGATTCTTTCAGAAGCCTCCATCACAGATTCTGACATTTGTTACTGGAAAAATAGTGCTCTTTTTCTCATTCAAAAGTCTAAACCCTTAGCGGAACCCTATGAACCTTGTATTAAGTCAGTAGGGTGCATCGTGTAGCATTGGTGTCTGCTGGGCAATGGATCCGTCAAAGTGTTGTGGCTTCTATTACAAATGTAAGACACAATGCAGATGTGAACAGAGCCTTATCCAGAAATAAATTCACTGGAAAGAACTGGTCCCTTCGGAGCTTCCATCACAGATTCTAATATGCGGACCCTGTAATAAGTCAGTGGGGAGTGTCGTGTAGCAGTGATGTCTGATGAGCAATGGACCCATCGAAGAGTTGTGGCTTCCATTACAAATGTACGAAACAAAGTAGATGTGAACAATCCTTCCTTATCCAGGAATAAAGTCACTGGAAAGAACTGGTCCCTTCGGAGCTTCCATAAAAAATGATGGAAAATATGGCGCGGCATACAGCAATACTTTTTGCACTCAGATGATGATCACCATGACGGAAACCCAACAGACCCCATTGTAGCCAGTGTGGTCCATCAGGTGCCATTGGTGTTGTCTGTAACCGATCCAGCACCACTGTTATTTTAGTTTTTCTGCTCATATGATGGGAGAGAAAACTAGAAAAAATGATGAAGGTTTGGACCTAACCGTAATCAAAATTTGTCATTAGTTTCTACAACTTTTCGTTCCTCACCCCTTGAATATGTTCACATGGCGCATTTGCGGCATGTACAGTACACGCCGCAATACGCCATGTGTTTTGGGAGTCGCGCTGATCAGCGCATATTCCCACAGCACGGCGGGGGGGCAGCCTGCCGGCCCCAGTGACACGGTGTGTTCGGGGCGCGTAATCGCCGCAAACAATTGACATGTCACTTATCTCCCTGCTCGTACAATATGATCATATTGTACACGCAGGGGGACAACATGTAATCCATAGCTCTCTATGAGAGCTATGAATTACTGTAATTGCGGCGCACATTTCGCCACGTATAAAGCGCAATATGCAGCGAAATGCACGCTAAAATAAGACGTGTGACCATAGCCTTTGACAGAAAAAAAAAATGGATCATGATGGACCTGGAAAAATATTCTGGGTTCATCATATTTAGGCTCATGCTCTAGGGGAAACAGATTGGCTTCTCTGGTGATCCCGAGGTTAGTTCTTCACTAGATGAGAGCACTGAGCTGTTTCTCTGTGTAAATGTCTGTCATCTGAAGAGTCACTTAGATGCTGGGTCAGGTCATCCTTCTATATATAGCGGAGCACGTGACTTTTCAGAGTGGAGAATAACATGTTTCATACAACGAACATATGACATGCCTTCAGACCAAAGTTACAACCTCAGACAGAATGTGTCAGCTGTGCTGCCTGGAGGGATCTCAAGAGACAAGGTCAACTACAGCATTCAGATCAGACGCAATAGCTACTCACTGACTAAGCTGCAGAATAAAGGGAAACATTAGGTTCTGTTAGCTACGAAACCTATAATAACATACATTGACCAAAAGGATCAAATTAACATTGTGTGAATTACTGTAAATATTCAAACTCATCTCACATTACTTCAGCTGCTACTTATCTACATCGCCTCATTACAAACAGTAGGTAATGACATATTGACTCCTCTATTGTTCTATCAACAGAGATGAATAGAGTAAATAAGATTATACTAGAACATGATCAGCCAATTAAAAAAAATCAGATAAAAGACACATATTGCTTGTGAAAAGAAAAAATTGGAAGGTAGTGTCCCTTTAAAATTTGCAGAAATATGCAGCCCCTTTCAGATGAATGAAACAATTTCAGCCACAGAATTTTTTGTAAAAATCTGTTGCCTGTAAGCATCCTCTAATACTGCACAATCTGAACCACAAGCAGCTGCATACTAGTATTACAATCACCGCTACCTGAGGTGCAGCTTCTTTACTCTAACCCTCGTCTTGTCTTTCTCACAGACTGATACCTTGAGTAAGTTGGTCCCTACCGTGTTTCCCCGAAAATAAGACTCCATTTTTGCTCCTAAAGATGAGCTAAGACATATTTTTAAGGGATGTCTTATTTGTCCATGAACAAGAATTTATATTTATTGTTGAACAAAACATCCACATGTATTAATATACTGTAATGATTTCATCACAAACATCAGCATAAGCAGCCAAACTCTGAATTGCATCAAAAAATGCACTATGTCTTATTTTCGGGGATGTCTTATTTTCGGGGAACAGGGTAATATCCCCAAATTGATTTCTCTACTTTGGCCCTGCAACCCCTTATCCAAGGGCCTCACACTTCTTCACCTCACCCATTTGTTTAAGAAATCTAGTGTAAGCCACGGGGTGTTTTCTCTACCATGCTGAGAGGCCTGTGGATAACGCCCTATACTTTCTATATCCATTGTTAAGGCCATACATTGGTTTCCCAAGTCCTTGGGTATAAGGGGGTGCTTAAACTGGACCTTATACGGTTTGTTAGTCGTCTTCCTTGAGACAAAAAGTACATAAAGAAGCATAGCACATACATGGAGGAAAGTTCTGACCAGGCTAGCAGTTGTATGAACTCTGCACATACCTGGCCCAATTATTAAGTTCCCACTTATTCAGGCATGTGATAGTTTAAGTTGGCTCCATGTAACTTTTAGAGAGTGTTAACGGATATCTACACTGTTGGAACCAACTTTTTTTTTATCATTTACTATTTATCACTATTATCTTTGCATATATTCTAAACGAGTCATGGGAAATGAGCTAGGACTCTTGTAGTGCCAACTGTTGGATGAGGCATTCATCAATTCCCATCCAACTTGCTGAGTCTTGGAATGGGATTAAAGTTAACCAGATATTCATCTGCATACAGCTGTTACAGGGTTGCTCTTCATCAATGCATAGTAGAACACTGGTTGGCTGGGTGAGAGACTCTAGGAGTAGCTCAAAAGGGGTAATGTTCATTAGGGAGAGGCAACATGTAAATGTGTAGAGACATGCAAATGAATATCTGCTTGGCTCTATCCCATTTATATGTTGCCTCTCCCTAATGAGGAATTTTACACCTTATAGGTGGTGCTACAAGAGACCTAGCTTATTGTCCATGAATCCTTTAGCGTATATACTAATTTCAGTGGAGCGACTAATGGTGTATAAGTCTCCACACACCTACATGGTCCTTTTCCCTAATGAGAAATGTTATCCCTTTTGAGCTATTATCTATGAAAATAGTCTTTATTAAAGTAAAGGCTTATGGGAAAGAGCTGAAGAGCTCCACGGTGCCATCTATTGGATGTAGTTATCCTCAATTCACATGTAACTCAGAAAAGTCTTGCAATGTGAAAAGGAATTAAGCCAAACCAGTTAAGCTCATCTACAGGCAGCTGTTTCGGAGTATGTGCCCCTCTATAGTGCAGAGTAGAGATATTCCCCCCTTCTAAGCCACACTCGTCTCTCACCCAACCAGTAAGTTTTACTCTGCCTTCAAAAAGGGCAAATCCCTCGAAACAGCTGTTTCTACAGCGCTTTCCCATAAGCCTTTACTTTATGCATTAAAGCCGGTGAGGTGCGAAAGGCAAAAAAATCCTCACACCATCCAATACTTTGGTGGCTCTCCCCAAGGAGAGATATTTCTCCCTTCTAAGCCACACTTGCCTCTCACCCAGCCAGCAAGCCAGCCAGTAAGTTCTGCTCTGCACTGAAGAGGGGCAAATACCCCAAAACAGCTCTCTGTAGATAAACTTAACTGGTTTGGCTTAAATCCTTTTCACATTTCAAGACCTTCTGATTCATGTGAATTGGGAAATACATCCAATAATGCGATGTAGCTCTTCGGCTCTTTCCCATCAGCTTTTACTTTCTGCAAAAAAGCCAGTGAGGTGAGGTTGAAAAAATCCTCACACCAACCGAATTTTGGTGGCTCTCCCCAAGGAGATATATTGTTTATTACAAATTTCCATCTGTTTTATATCCACAGCAGCGCTGCAGACTAATGTGTCTCTATGATAACAGACAACAAACAAGCTGAAAGGCCGCGCTTGCGTGAATCCTTCTTATCTGAGACAGGCAAATGAATGGTCTTTTTAAGGCAGGTGCAATATTTTTTTTTGAACAGAATAAAGCTGATTTATTAGACCCCTGCTTTATCTGATAAAGAAGCTTTAAATTTGCTGTTTAGAATAGGGTTCTCTTTTTATACAAATTCACAATTTTATAGTTTGATTATTTAGTGAACAGTCCGGATCCCCTTATGCGGGGCCTGGCTCTGGCTGTGTGTTCTGTGGCCTCTCTGTCAGTCTGTTTGTTTACATTCTTTAGCTTTTTAGCAAAAAAGGTTTCTCCTGACGTGCCTTCTAGGCTCTTGTCTTGCTTTTTGAACCCCTGTTTACTTTTTATTAGTCACTTAAGTTTTGAGATGCTCCTTGGTTTCCCTCACTCCCCCCCCCCCTCCCCCTCTTCCCCTGCAGCTTCATGACTCAGCGTTTTGTTTCATTCTTGCTCTAAATGAACAGGTCAGTATTTTGGTCTGGTGGCAAATCCCCTTTAACTGGTTTGGTTTAAAGGGTCTTTTTCACATTGAAGATCTTCGGGTTACATGTGAATTGGGGAAAACCCTAATCCAAAGATGGCCTGGGAGCCTTCGGTCTTCCCACATTTTTTTACTTTCTGCAAAAAAGCCATGGGTGATTTGAAAAAATCCTCACACCAACCGAATTTTGGGGGCCCCCCCCCCCAAGGGAATATATTGTTTTATTAAAATTTTTCCATCTGTTTTATTTCCACCACGCTGCAGACTAATTTGGCCCTCATAAACAAAAAAAACAAAACCCTGTGTAGACTGTTCCTTCTGTCTGTCCCCAATATCCTGCTCATATACCAAATGTATGTCAGGTGGATGTAGTGGGCAAATAGGAGTCTACATAGGTTTTTTTTGTTACTATAGTGACACATAAGTCTGCATAACTCCTGCAGATATGAACAGAAGGTAATCTTTAAAGGAGTTGTCGGAAATCCTAAGTTCCTCGTTCTCTAAAACCAGCTGCAAACTGGCCTTACAGAGGATATTACAAGATGGGGAATGAAAACTTAAAGGGGTTGCCTCGCTACAAAGATCAGCTTTCAAAATTTAGGGAACACTAAAAGAAGATGTTTTCCAAATATATTGCGTTGTTCATCTTTTTTTTGTTAAGGAGCTATAAGTGATTTTATCACCTTCCTGGCTCTATCTCGTTCCCCAAGTAACCAACCTGTGTACATCTCTCCCCCCTGCTGTTTGTTAGCAGGGAGTGAAGTCATCCATCACACAGGTCGCAGCAGCACAGAACTCCGGACAGTGACAGCTTGTGTGTTTTCTGATCTTTCAGAAAAAAGACAGCAATTACTCTACTGTTTACATTAGCTCAGAAGCTTTTCAGGACCTCAGAGAAGGTAATTTATTTAATCTAGACTGATAAACAGAGAAGTCTGAATACACGGAGCTGATATGCTAATTACAGACATCTTAACCAGGAAGTGACAGAAACCAGCATTATTTCATTCATGCATTCTATGAAACTCTGAGATGAGACAGCCCCTTTAATGAAGAAAAGTTGCTCCTTTTGACAATGATGATATTGGTCATAGAGGCGTACAGCTGGTACTGGCACTTTTTATTCAGAGCCTGTATATAATCGAATTGTTGAGACTTTCTTTTGTGTAACTAATTAGCACTTCAACAGAACCGACACCTCTCAGCTACACAACGGATGCTGTAAATGTAACACTAACAAGAGGTAATAAAACATATGTGAAATGCAGCATTTTCTCAAATTAAGTAGGGCAGCTTATTAAGGGAGCAGTAGATGTAATATGGTGACTGGTGACAAAGTATATCAGTATTTGAACTGTGCCCCCAGTTCCTTACATAAGAGCTCAGTGTTACCAGGCAGTCAGCCACCTCTGGGGTATTTTGTGTTAGCAGCCGGCTTCACTTTGATGTGGAAAATCACAGTGCACTCAGCAAAGATACTCCTGCAAAATACAGGCTCTCGTGATACTGAAAATACATTTGAGATCGGGGATGGCACGGAGTCAGTTATCAGTGTTTACTCAGAAAGCTGTCTTCTCTATTACAAAAGCGATTTGTATTATTTCTAATGAGGATCATAGCAGCAGCTCTGACATACCAGTATAATTCATAGAGTGAGTATTGATTGCATTGTTCTTCTATGTGTTAAAAAGTAAAGTCCAGTGCTATTAGGTATCCACCCGTAGGGCTGTACTTATACTGCTGCATACCTCCCAACTTTTAGAGATTGCAAAGAGGGACACATCAGGCCATGCCTCTGACCACACCCAAAATATGACATCACACCAAGACACGCCTCTAACCACGCCCCAACACATGCATGCCAACTTTTTGGACAGGCAAAAAGGGACACATTTTCAGCATTGCTTTGTATCCAATGATGAGATATTAATTAAGCTGTTATGTAATCTACAGTGAGGAAGCAATCAGATACTTTTTACAGCAAGTTAGTCAGTTTATTGATGCAAATCTGTTTCTTAAATGAAAAAGAGGGACATTTATAGAGCAAAGAGGGACAGAGGGACAAGGGTTAAAAATAGGGACTGTCCCTCCAAAATAGGGACAGTTGGGAGGTATGCTGCTGTGACCCATTATTTTAGGCTATATGGACTTCATAGTGAGGGCCTCTCTCTCTATTAAAGAAGTATTCTAGTCTGAACATTTATGGCGTATCATTAGGATATACCCTAAGGCTACGTTCACATGGCATAATTGCGGGGCGTAATTGCGCCCTGCAATTACGCCGGGACTTCGGGAGGTCACGCCGACTCCCGCGGCAAACCTGCCGGCCCCATAGACATTCATTACTAGCCGCGCGTATTCGATGCTAGTAATTGACATGTCACTTATCTCCCCCCGCGGCGTATTGTGTGAGCGGGGAGAGGAGACGGAGTCCATAGTTCTCTGCGAGAACTGTGGATTACCGTAATGACTGGGACGTATCTCGCCCCGTATTGAGCACAGTATGGCGCGAAATACGTCCCAATTTAAGCCGTGTGAACATAGCCTAAATGTCTAATACGTGCAGGCAGCACCTCTTGGACCCACACATATCTCGAGAACAGGCCCCTGCACTTCTCTGTACATGAGTGACTCTCTTTATTCTCTTTTATGGTAGTTTCCAGTACAGTCAAGCATGTATGCTCTGCTGTGCTTAGAACTCCTACTGAAAAGAATCGAGAGAGCTCCGTATGCAGGCTCAAAGTGTCTCACAGGGGCAATCGGGAACCTATGGAGCATGATGGGGCCTTTGGTTTGGTGGGTTGCCGGGCAAAGCAGGACTGGGGCTGCTTTTAAGTGCGAAGGACAGGAAAAGAGAGGCAGCAAGCAGGAGACTGAGTGCAAAAGTCATATGCAGTACATACAGCAGCTATAGGCTTGCAACCCAGAATAAACTTTACGATGAGCCCCATTTCGACACTGTGTGTGACCACTTCTCCGTTTTGCACAGAGGGGAATGGCGGCCCCAGGGGTACCAATAGGGCAGTGCAGGCAGTACTCCTGTCAGGGGCCCTAATAAAAAAGAGGCCCACTGGTTTGGCTGTATGGAGCTTGAAACGGTTAATAGATGACTCAAGGTAGCCCTGGGGGGGCCCATAGTTAGATAGTTGCAGGTCCCAAACCTATCAGACATTTACAGTATATTCAATTAATATGCTATAAATGTCTGACATAGTAATACCATACATGCCAACTCTCCCGCTTTTGGCGGGGGGTCCCGCTAATGGGGGTCCCCCCCGCCACCCCCGGCAGAGTAGGCGAACCTCCCGCCGCCAGCAGGCAGCGGGGGTTCTTTAAATGACCGCGGCTAGTGCGCTACTCTGGCGCCACCGGGCCGCTCCTACTGGCGGGTGACGCGGCCGCTCACCCGCCCGGCAAGTCTTACTGACTTGTGTGGCCGCACAGGGAGGAGGCAGGAGGGATCGTTCCCCTCCTCCCTCCTCCCTTCTCCCCCTGTATGTACAGCGCTGGTGTGCGCTGTACATACAGATCAGCGTTGCAGGGGGTGTGACGCGCGGCTGTACTCCCTCCCCCTGCGACGCTAAGTCGGTCGGCCGGGAGATGTCCGGACCTGGCTGCGCTGCAGGTAGCCTGGTGAGGTGGGGGCATCTACCTGACAACAAAGGGGGCATCTACCTGGCTACAAAGGGGGCATCTACCTGGCTACAAATGGGGCACTACCTGTCAACAAAGGGGGCATCTACCTGGCTACAAATGGGGCACTAACTGACAGCAAAAAGGGCACTACCTGACAGCAAAGGGGGCATCTACCTGGCTACAAATGGGGCACTACCTGACAACAAAGGTGGCACTACCTGACAACAAAGAGGGCATCTACCTAACAACAAAGGGGGCATCTACCTGGCTACAAAGGGGGCATCTACCTGGCTACAATGGGGGCTCTACCTGGCTACAAAGGGGGCTCTACTTGGCTACAAAGGGGGCTCTACCTGGCTACAGAGGGGGCTCTACCTGGCTATAAGAGGGCTCTACCTGGCTACAAGGGGGCATCTACCTGGCTACAAGGGGCATCTACTTGGCTACAAGGGGCATCTACTTGGCTACAAGGGGCATCTACCTGCCTGTAAGGGGCACTGCCTGGTTATGGGGGGCTACTACCTGGCTATAAGGGCACTACCTGGCTAGAGGGGGCATCTACCTGGCTTTCTTACAAAGCCGTTATGCAGTTAGGTGTAGTGGGGTGTGGCCTTTTGAAGGGCGTGGCACACCAACAAGATGGGCGTGTCCATGCAATTTTTTTGCTGCAGCGCGCTATGCGCGACGCCCTCTTCAATCACCTGCTTTTCCACTTTCAAAAGTTTGCAACTATGAGTAATACCCGTTTAGGTAGCTTAACCCGTTCTAGGGGTTTACAAAGACAAACTCCAATTCTATAAGAAGTTGTGTTTGTGTACACCGATGCTTAAGCCAAAGAAATAAAAATCTGTTTCCTACCTTTGTAATATTTAGCTAAGCATATTTTCATTTTATATAAACCATTTCTGCAGCAGAACCTTAGCTTCTCAATTAATCATCCTTGAGCAAAGTCTTTGCTAGTGCTTCAAAGACTGCTTTTTTTGTGTCCACCTTATTTTTTATTGACTTTCCATCCATTACTCTGCTCTTTTTATGGGGTGTACAGATTTAGGGTGCGTTCCCACGGCAAGTGCCAAATATCGGACGGTTATGTGACCGGTATATGCACTGTTTTGCGCCGTCCCCATGGCCGCGGGAGGGGAGGGGACGGATTTTCTCCGCGAAGAGCGGAGAAAAGCCCTCCCTCTTCACATTGACTTGCACAGATTGCGTCCGTCCAGAAGAATGTGCAGGTACAATGTCTTGCAGGCGGACCGCGGGCAGCAAAACCGCCGGATGGAAAACCCGTGCAGTGGGGACTGCTGCACGGGTTTTCCATAGAGCACATTGTGCTCATTTTCAGCCGGTTTTTCAGGCGGTCTGCAAAACCGCAAACCGCCTAAAACACCGGCCGAAAACCCGTGCTGTGGGGACATGCCCTTAGGTTGACTATATACGCTATGAAAAGCTCCCAGGCTTATCCCTAGTGCACTGATAGCCTTATGGAAGTCAAAATAGTATCTCTTTGGCCTTCATTGGGTAGATATATGACTGTATGTACTGCAAATGAGAACAATGGAATAGTTTAGTAGCTTACACCATTCCATATAATTAAAAATGTATATATGCATTATATGTTTTTTTCTCAGTCGGGCCATATGGGTGACACACCCACTGTATAAGTTGGAGGTTTAAAAGGCTACCTGTTACTAGTGTCCAGGCTAAACGGAGATAACTAACGTGTACTGAAAATGCCCATACTTGTAATTTGACCCTCATTCCTGAACATTCCTTTTACTTCTTTTTTCTCGTTCTCATTTCCTTTTTTGCCTACCGACTTCTTCTTTACTTCTGGGAAAGAGTTTTTAGGGCATCAACATATCCAAAGGTTACAAAAAAAAGCTGTTTGAGAAAGGTCATTTTTATTGGTCGAAACTTTGCATTTTTAAGCGTTCATCTCAATAAAGAAAGCTTTTTTGGTAGCCTCTAGATATCCTGATGCCCCAAGAACTTTTTCTTGGTTGTTGAGGTTTTCAAATTTTGGACTGGCACTTCATTAGCAGACTGTTGCCTTCCTCCTAGAATGCTAGATTGGGTTCTATAGATGCTGCTTTCACATTTGCAAATTTATTCCTCCCTTAATCCCTCCTCTCTCCATCTATTCTTCCTTCTTGCCTTACCTCTTTCTCCCTCTCCATCTATTCTTCCTTCCTTCCCACGCTTCCTCTCGATCCAGTTCCAATGAACCTTCCCTCCTCTCCTGTGTCAATGTATTAGTTAGGTATCATATCTATTTATTTACTCCCTAACTCCTTCTAAATCTAACACCAGTCTTGCCCATAGGTTGTCCAAGGTTTGGTATTCCAGTTTAGCCCCATTCAGTTTAGTATCATAGCTGATGTCAACACCCAACCTGCAGCCACAATTGGTCCACTAACCTGATATACATTAGGCTCCCCATTGGCATGCATCCTATCAGCTTCTAGGTTCAACTTTTCCTACCTGGAAATGAATAAAATAATACAGTGATGCAGTCATGGCTCTTATATAACATAGTAATCTACAGCTTATACAGGTAGAGACACTATGGGTAACATCTTAATTCATTATCTAGGAGTATGCTGTTACTGACAAATGGTCTGGCATAGGAACCATAGGCGTACGATCCTTTAAGATAACTGTAGCAGATTAACAAGATCGACACAAGTTTAGAGTTATTTAGTTTAGAGAAAAGACGGCTTCAGGGGGACATAATAAATATGGAAATATATTAAAGGTCAATATAGAAATTTATCCCAAGATCTATTAATGCCCAGGACTATATCTAGAACAAAGGGACAGCCTCTATGTCTTGAGGAAAGGCAGATGATACTAAGCTCTGCAAGGTAATTAACACAATAGAGGATAATGTGTTATTACAAAGTGATCTGGATAAGTTGGAGACATGGGCAGAGAAGTAGCGGATGAACTTTAACACAGACAAACGGAAGGATATGCACATGGGGAAGAAAGATCCATTCCATGATTACTTGTTAAATGGAAAAACTCTAGAAAAAAGTGACATGGAGAAGGCTTGGGACTCCTGGTGGACAGTAAACTTATCTGTAGCAGCCAGTGTCAGGCAGCAGCTGCCAAGGCAAATAGGATCATGGGGTGTATTAAAAGGGCATAGATGCACAAAGGGTGAGAACATTATTCTCCCATTATACAAGTCAATGGTTAGACCACACATGGAATAAGGGGTACTTTTTGGGCCCATGCACGGAAAGACATTGTAGAGCTTAAACAGGTCAAAGGCGGGAAACCCCAAAATAAAAAAGGCCTGGGTGGACTACATACCAGAAAGTTTAGAAAGGTTAGGGTTTTTATTTTAGGGAAAGATGGCTTCGGGGGACATAATAAATATGTTTAAATATATTAAAGGTCAAAAATAAGCTTCTCCAAAATCTATTTTTACCCAGGACTGTATCTGATCAAGAGGGATCCTAAGCCTGAGAAGTTTTTTACATAAAAATGAAAGGGTTCTTACTGTAAGAGCAGTGAGACGTGAAATTGCTGCCAGGGCTTTCATGGGGAATTTTAAATAACAAAATTCAAAAAGGGTTTGGAGAAATTTTTGGGTTGTAAATATAAAAGTTTTTGTGACCGGATTTGGGGAAGGGGTTTTGATCAGGGGGTTTTTCTGAGCCGTTTGGAGTCTGGAAGGGAATTTTTTCCCTAATGAGGGGCAATGGCTTCTACCTCTGGGGGGTTTTGCCCCTTCCTTGGATCAACATTTAGCACAAAAGGCGGGGATGTCTTCTTTTTTCGGCCTAACAAACTATGTTTGTAGCTGGCACACAATACATGCGACTGTGGGTGGTGGTCATTGCAGCCCAAGGGCTTAATGTCATGATTTGTGTCTGTTACTTGTCATTATTTCCCACAACCTCTTTAGCTGTCTGCTGTAAAGAAAAACATACTTCTCCAAAAATCAATAAAACTATTATGTGATAAATACATCTGGTTATTAATATGACTTTAATCATCCATCCATTGATTTACAATGACTCTTGTGGTTTTAATTAGACTCATTTCACCTGTTTTGTGGCATTTTATTGTAAAAACAAAGTAGACGTCTGGTAAGTACTGTATATTTTTAGATCATTTACGAATTAAAAAAAAAAAAAAGCGCCAATGTACCCCCGATCGGGCTGGGGGGAAACAAGCAAGCCAATCCAAGCTTCAAAACCTATATTCTGTAAATTAGAACTGATAGTTTTGGGGAGCAGAAGGCTGATACAAAAGGACAAAACTACTGGCGCTGTCAGCTAGCATCCGAGACTTATTTAATAAACTTTGAATTTTCCGTTGTGAAGTTCAGAATAGGATTGATTCCATTTTAGTGAAGCTGACAGCGCCTGTAGCTTGTCCTTTTGCACTAGCCTTCTGCACGCCATATTTTTAGATCATGGCCTATTGAACACGGTATTTACGAGGTATTTTGGTCTTAAAGGGATTGTCTGGGAGTACGGCTATATTAAAATAAGAGGGTAACATGGTGAAAATAGAAAGAGAATGAATGCACTTATTATTCTCTCTAAAGATCCTGCGCAAGCTGCCATCTGGTTCTTTGGGGTCATGAAACCATTGGCTTTTACGCATCCAAGGCTCATGTTTTATTGCTTTTCCCCAAAAAAACCCATGAGAGAAAACTCCCTTTTTTTAAAAAAAGGGTTTTAATTCAAGTATGTCCCAAGATAAAGTTGATCCAGCGAACCCAAAGTACTATAAACTTAATAATTTTTTTGGTTACGAAAAAAAACCAATACCTCCATCATTTAAAGGGCTCACTAAGGCATAAAGCGACGGTTTCGGACGATGCAACGTTTAATCATAGAAAGCTGCTATGATTAAGGACGTTGCATGTCCGAAACGCGTCAGCTTCATGCCTTAGTGACCGTGTTTTCTGTGGAGGTTATTGGTTTTTTTGTAACCAATAAAAGTTTTTCTTTTTTAAGTACTTGGATTCGCTGGATAAATCTTTATCTTGGATTGGGTTGACGTTTGCTCTGAAGGGCCCGGGCGTTCCCAGTCTTTTTGGTGCCCGAAGAATGTGGGTGGCTGAAAACCCCTTTTTACCGGATTCAACTTGCATTGTATTTCCTTTTGTCAGTAAAAAAGGTTACAAGGTTTTTTGTATAAATAAACCTTCTCCTATTTTGGGTCTTCTCAAAGGGAAATTTAGTTGAGTGTTAATCTTGGGAGTACCTGGGTAAAACCGGGGGCGTTGTTTTGGGGTCCAAAACATCCGGGGCCCGGGCCCTTTTTTAATTTTTCTCAGTAGGGGGGGGTTCCCCACGGCATTTTTCACGCCCCCCATGAATGCGGCATGGATTTTTACAGAAAAAAGTGTGCCCCGACGTCCCCCCTGAAGCTCTGCTAATTTTTTCTCCCCAGAAAAGGTAACATAGTTTTCCCCTAAAAGCAAGAATTACTATAATGGGCCCGACGTCGGGGTGTATTGAAGGCAATTACAGTGAATACGGAAAGACATTACACTGTTTGGGAACAACACAGCTATTTTTGGGGCATAAAGTGCTGTACTGTGCCCCAAATGCCCCCCCAAAACGGTAAAATCATACGGGGGAAATATGGTTCCTGTTTTCCGAAAAGAAACCACCCCCAAAATAAGTGACCTGCTGCTTCTAATAAGGGGGCTGTCACTTTTCCCCCTTAGCGTCAAAACCATTGTTTTGTACATCGACATGGTAATTCATAGCTCTCATAGGAGCTTTTTGAATTACGCAATTGCGGTGGTGGGGATGTCAGGTGTATTAAAAACGCAAATACACCCACAAAATGCATCCCGCAATTACCCGGGGGGAACGTACCCTTGTTGGTGCAGCAGCGAAACATAGGCAACCCTGACAAATGAAGGTATAAAAAAAAAGAATTCAGATCAAAATTTATCATCGGGGTTTTAGTTAAATGTATAAAAGGCAGAACAAAGGGAGGAAATGTTTAGTGAAGAAAGGGGCAATATTGTTGATATGTTGTTTTGG
>JAODAL010040516.1:0-36819 GCA_025379985.1 Phyllomedusa bahiana
CTGGGGCGAATCCGCCGCGGGGGGAGAAAGTGACATGCACATTAATGCATTGTCGATGGGGCCGGCGAGCAGCTCCTGGGCCGCGCTCCCACCCCTCCCCCGCCCCGCCCCTTATTCAAGCCGTAACTGCGGGCGAAATCCGGCCCGCAATTACGGCTTGAATAAGCCATGTGAACACGGCCTAAATGAGAGAACTCAGCTTCTGTCCCTCTATCATATCCTGTTCTCAGATAGGTTAGCATAAACTACCGGACAGGTTTGCTTTAATTTACTTCACTGTGGCACTTCTGGTCTGACATCATTTCTTGTCCAACGTCATATTAGGGAGTCATCTTTAGTTGTCATGTTTTCTTAAAATTTTCTAAAACTATGTTAACAAGTTTACTTTGCTTTAGTTGGTTGGTTCCCAGATTTCAACTCTGTTGACCACCTGTGAGATGAGTTTTATGGGTTGATGTATACCTTCATTATCATCCCATCTGCAGTAGCTGCATGGTGCCATTATGTCAAACTAGTGCACCATCCTTTTTCACAAAAATAGGTTGTTTTTTTTTCTTGTGAAAATTGCAGAAATTCATTTCCTTTAAATAATTTGTATGCGAACTATGTACGGTACGTACTACTTTTATAGATAAACTGTACAGCTACTGTGATTTGGAAAGATTTAATCAGCTTTCAGAAATACATAGTGTTTGTCTAATTGCTACTTTTCCCTTGTCTGGTAAGTAATTTTCTAAGAAGGTGGATTTTTAAATTGTTTTTATATCAGGCAATTTACAATATATCTTGCCAAGCTCGAAAGGTGTAATCCTACAGTATAAAAATTGTACTGAGATACAGATTTTCTGGAAGTGTCACAACACCGCACCCCTTGCAATTAAAGTAATTCCACTTGTGAGGTAAATCACATGGGAACACAATGAACTACAGGTTGGTATACTGTAGAGGATTATAGTCATTGAGTTTAGCTACAGCGACACTGAAAGTGGAAATAAATTGCTACTTTGCCTCTTATAAAAATGAAAAGACGCAAAACTCGAAAGATTCTATTTTTCACATGAGAACATTCTCCTGAAAGGAAAACCTCCATAAAAGAGCAAGCATACTGAATATATAGAAAAAAGACAGACCTTGATGTACGTTGTATGCCCTTATTCCGAGATAGTATTGACAGCAGGGGAAATTGTCAGTGTCTCAGTATGTGGTGCCTTAAAGGGCTGTATACCATCCCTAGCAGTAGTCAACATGTGCAGAATTTAATGTTATGGCGCTCATGTATGAGTGTTGTGAAATGCCAGAATTCAGTCTGTAACTAAATGAACTATGTTACTGGATTACCATCTGTTGTAGTTTCCTGACTAGCAGGTGCTGTTGTGCAAGGAAATATTTCAAAGAAGCAGCAGAACTTAATTAGCACTGCTGCTCCTTCATTTTGAGGATCAGTGGGTGTCACGTAGGACCCCCATAGGCCATTAAAGGGGTTTTCCTATCTTAGCAAAAATAGTTAAATTACTATTGAAATTAAATATAAGTATTTTTACATATATTTAAAGGGACACAGAAAGTAATATTTTGTTAAAACCAGTTCAATACCTGTGGCTGTACTTGTGCAGACGTGCCTATAATTTTACTTCTATGACTAACTAGGTCGTCTATCAGCTATGATTCCAAAAATGCAGCAAGATATCAGCCATGATGCAACAACAATGCCTTAAAAGATACAAGGTGGCTTTCACTATTTGAGGTAGGATATCAAAATAGGACAAAAGGAATATAAAGAACAGGTGACTATGAAAATCAAGATGACGATGGACAAGTAACTGAACAGAGTACAGTTGAAGCAAGGGAGAAAGTTATTTAGGGACCACTTGGAATACAAATTTGCAATATGATCACCAGTAAAGCAACAGGAGAAATGGTACAGTATCAGCAAATTAATCTATTTCTGATAGTAAGATGCTAAAGGTGCTAAGAAAGTGATTAATAATTATCAAGGGAAAAGTTAAAAATAAGAGAGTAGTTTCTAGGGTACCTCAATTCAATAATTTAGTGTTAAATGGTTTTCTCTCACTACAAAAGTTAGCCTCCAACATGTAGGCAATGGAAAATGAAGACTTTTTAAAAGTACATTACACTTTCGATATTGCCCTAGTGAGGAGATAACAGAGAGTTTATCTGCACACAAGTTTCTCTGGTTACCATCTAACTCACCCTTCCTGATTAGATAGAGATCAGGGAGTGACATCATCATGGTCTGAGGAAGTATAGACTTTGGGTGACATGTATGAATCTCGCCACGTCGGGGCGCACCTTTCCGCCGGTTTTCCTGGCGAAATTTGCGCCTGATTTATGTCGGCACTGGGGCGCGCTCATACATACTATGTAAAGTCCGCCGCGCCTCGCCAGTGTTTGGGGCGCAGTGCGGGACTTAGGCGCAGTGCGGTGCTGCGCCTATGATTCGCCGCCCGAGGTAGTGCACTCATACATAACATGTTAATTCCGCCGCGCCTCGCCAGTTTGTGGGGCGCATTGCGGGGACATGGGCGCAGTGCGGCACTGCGCCTAAGATTTGCCGTCCGAGGAAGTGCGCTCATACATGCGGGGAAAAGTCCGCCGCGCCTCACCAGTGTATGGTGTGCAGTGCGGGACTTAAGCGCAGAAGGGACTGCGCCGAAGATGTGTTCCGATTTGAGACAGGCTGGAAAACAGCGAGAAATCATTAAAGATGTCCGTGCGGAGTATGAATAAAAAAATCGCCTTTATAAAGGCGGAAAACATTCTCAGAAAAGAGCTCAAACCTCAAAAATAAAAAAATACATTAAAAAAAATCACTTTTCAAAAATCTAGAACGGTGCAATATCAAGAATTAGGATATTGGAAATTGCCGGGAAATACAGTAATTCAAATTCTGAAAGCTATTCTCATTGGTCGGCAGAAACCGGCCAATCAAAATAGGAGCGACAGTGAACCATTAAAACCTATGGTGAACTATTGACCAATCAGAATCAAAGGCGGGACAGTTCAAAATACAGTAAAAATGCAGAAAATAGCTGATTGGCTGAGCTAGCGGGGGCTTGGCTATCTCGGCCAATCAGAATAGGAGCGACAGGGACCCATTATAGCCTATGGAGAATTTTGAACCAATCAAAATCAAAGGCGGGACAGTTCAAAATACAGTACAAATGCGAAAAAAAGCTGATTGGTTGAACTAGCGGGGGCTTGGCTATCAAAGCCAATCAGAGCGCGAGCTACTTCTCCCATTGTAGTCTATGGAGAGATCGGCGCAATTAAATCTCGGCTCTCAGCGCCGTGTGGCATGGAGTATGATTAAAAAAATCATTTTTATTAGTTGTAAAATATTCTCTGATAAAGAGCTGAAACCTTCTATAAACATAAATCAGTTAAATCCCGAACAACGCGTTTGTCGCCTAGACCGGCGCTACATAAGGAATTGCAATATAGAGAATTGCTGGGAAATACAGTAATTCAAATTGTTTAAGCTCTTCTGATTGGCTGGCTTCTGCCGACCAATCAGAATAGGAGCGACAAAGACCCATTATAGCCTACGGAGAAGTTTTGACCAATCAAAATCAAAGGCGGGACTAGTGTTGAGCGATTTTTATCGACAAATTTGAAATCGGCAAGGTTTTTATGTTTATCTATTTTTCCAGATCATGCGATAATTAAGTTTAAAATCTGACCATAATCTATTAATATCGCGCCTTTTTTCGGCGCTTCCTGTAATTTTTGCGGCCAGCAAATCAGATTACAGAATAGAGCAGGTGACATGTGTGTGTGCGAACGTCATGACTGGGTTGTATGGTTGCGATTGGCTGGAAAAATCACATGACCTCGTTTTACATAGAACAGCATTTCCTGTTTCAGCCTCAGTGTCTCTCAGCATCTCATAGGCAAAGGACCTGCGCTCTGTCTGTGGCCAAACAGCTCAGCGAAATTAGTCTATTTCTGCACAGAGAAACCTCTACTATTGGCTGTGATCCGTCCAATTTAGTTAGATTAGAGATTTGAAGAATTTATGTAGTTAGCTAGAGAATTTTAAAGCAGCATCTACCGCTGTAAATTCACGGCGGTGGGAAACGAGAGGGGTGGGGGGGGGCCCGCGGGCTGCGACACAGACAAAGCTTATCTTTATAGAACCATTGGATATAAGTTCACCAAGGACTTAGTGTAGACATTTGTTAGTGGAATATGCTTTATTACTTATCAGTTTGCTATTGAGAGATTTCCTGGATATTGGGCAGCATGAACTTATATTGGATAAACATCATTTTAGTAACGCAGGTCTCTTGTTAGCTGCAAAAACTCCACTTTTATCAGTATAGATTTCAGTTAGGGTGTTCATTTTAATTTTTGTGACTGTTAATATATCCACCTTGCACTTAATTTACTATCAGCAATCTTGTAGTCAGCAAAGGTTGTTTGTTGCCATAAAATACAGTGTAGCGTACGAAAACCATCAAGGTACGTGTTTTTTGACTTTTGCGCACCCTACTGTTCATTTGTCGCCAGCATCTACGTACATCTTAAAACTGCAATTCTATATTCACACAGGTGAATTGAAAGGGTGCAAAAAATTACATTTGATTATATCAAAACAGAACAGTTACGTGTTTTTTGACTTTTGCGCACCCGTACTGTTCATTGACGCAGTCATCTACGATAAATCTTAAAAACGAGCAATTCTATAATTCACCACGGGTGTATTGAAGGTGCAAAATATACCCAATTATTTATCAAAACCAGAAACAGTTACAATTGGTTTTTTTTGATCCTTTTGCGCAACGTACTGTTCATTGAGCGCATCTACGTAATCTAAAACAGCAATTCATATATTCACCACAGGTGAATTGAAGGTGCAATTAAATATCAATTTTTTATATCAAAACATCAGCAGTTACGTGTTTTTTGTATTTTGCGCACCCAGTATGTTCATTGTCGCCTTAGAATTACGTAAATCTTAAAACAGCAATTCTATATTTCACCACAGGTGAATTGAAAGGTGCAAAAATACCGTTTATTATATCAAAAATACATAAACAGTTACGTTGGTTTTTTGTCTGATGCGCTCCCAGTACTGTTTCATTGACGCAGGCTTATATAAGTAAATCTTTAAACAGCAATCTCTAATTCACCACTGGTGAATTGAAAGGTTGCAAAAAATGCATTTTAGTTATCAAACCATAACAATTACGTTGTTTTTTTGTCTTTGCGCACACACCGAGTACTGGTCATTGACGCAGCATTAGCATTACGTAAATCTTATAAACAGCAATTCTATATTCCCACAGGTGAATTGAGAAGGTGCAAAAAATTACCATTTTATTATTATCAAAACATAACAGTTACGTGTTTTTTGACTTTTTGACGCACCCAAGTTTGTATACTGTTCATGAGCCAGCATTTACGTAAATCTTAAAACAGCGCATTTCTATTATTCACCACAGTGAATTGAAAGGTGCAAAAAATACCATTTATTATATCAATACATATACGTTACGTGTTTTTTTTTTTGGACTTTGCTGCACCCAGTACTGTTCATTGAGCCCAGCATCTACGTAAATTCTTTAAAACAGCAATTCTATATTCACCACAGGTGAATAGTAAAGTGCCAAAAAATACCATTTATTTATTCAACACATACAGTTAGTGTTTTTTGACTTTTGCGCACCCAGTAATGTATTTTCTTCATTGACGCCGCATTCTACGTAAAATCTTAAAAACAGCAATTCTTATTCACACGCAGGTGATTGAAGGTGCAAAAATTACCATTTTTTTATATCGAAAACATAACAGCTATACGTTTTTTGACTTTTGCGCACCCCAGTACTGTTCATGACGCAGCATCTACGTAGATCTTAAAAACAGCATTATATATTCAACCACAGGTGAATTGAAGGTGCAAACAATAACCATTTATTATATCAAAACATAACAGTTTGTGTTTTTTTTTGACTTTTTACGCACCCAGTACTGTTCATTGAGCGCAGCATCTACGTAAATCTTAAAACAGCAATTCTTTATTCACCACAGGTGTGAATTGAAAAGGTGACAAAAAAAATACCCATTTATTATATCAAAACTAACAGTTACTGTTTTTTGACTTGTGCGCACCCCAGTACTGTTCATTGACGCAGCATCTACGTAAATCTTAAAATACAGCATTTATATTCACCAAGGTGAATTGGAAGGTGCAAAATAATACCATTTATTATATCAAAACATAACAGTTACGGGTTTTTTGACTTTTGCGCACCAGTACTGTTCATTGACGCAGGCATCTACGTAAATCATTAAAACAGCCAATTCTATATTCACACAGGTGAATTGAATGGTGACAAAAAATACCATTTATTATATCATAAACATAAGTTACTTGTTTTTTTTGACTATTTGCGCACCCGTATGTTCATTGACGCAGCATCTTCGTTAAATCTTAACAACAGCCAATTCTATATTCTCACACAGGTGGAATTGAAAGGTGAAAAAAATACCATTTATTATCTCAAAAAATAACAGTTTACGTGTTTTTTTACTTTTGCGCACCCAGTACTGTTCATTGACGCAGCATACTAGTAATCTTAAAACAGCATATTCTATATTCACCACAGGTGATTTGAAAGGTGCAAAAAAAAAATACCATTTTTTATATCAAAACATAACAGTTACGTGTTTTTGACTTTTGCGCACCAGTGACTGTTCATTGGACGAGCATCTACGTAATATCTTAAACAGCAATTTATATTCACACTGGTGAATGAAAGTGCAAAAATTACCATTTATTTATATCAAGAAATACACAGTTACGTGTTTTTTGACTTTTGCGCACCCAGAGTACTGTTCATTGTACGCAGCAATCTACGTAAATCTTAAAACAGCAATTCTATATCACCACAGGTGAATTGAAAGGTGCAAAATAAAAATACCATTTATTTAATATTAAAAACATATACCAGTTACGTGTTTTTGACTTTTGCGCATACCCAGTACTGTTCATTGACGCAGCATTACGTAAATCTGTAAATCCAGCATTTTCTATTTTCTACCACAGGTGAACTTGAAACGGTGCAACATACCATGTTGATATCAAAAATAAGTTACGTGTTTTTTGACTTTTTCGCACCAGTATGTTTATAGACGCAGCTTTTCGTAAATCTTAAAACAGCAATTCTTATTCACCTCAGTGAATTGAAAGGTGCAAAAATAATACCATTTTATTATATCAAAAACATACAGTTACGTTTTTTACTTTTGCGCTCCCAGTACTGTTCATGTGACGCATTAGCTTCTACGTAAATCTTTAAATCAGCAATTCTATATATTCACCACAGGTGAATTGAAAGGTGCAAAAAATAACATTTATTATATCAAAACATAACAGTTACGTGTTTTTTGTCTTTTGCTCACACAGTACGGTTCAGTGAACGCAGATCTTAGTTAAATCTTTAAACTGCAATTCTTATATTCACCACATCGGTGAATGGAAGGTGCAAATATTACCTATTTATTTTTTATCAAAACATAAAAACATGTAGTTGCGGTAGTGTTTTTTTGACTTTTGCGCACCCAGTTACTGTTCATTGACGCCTGGCATCTTCGTATATCTTAAAACAGCAATTATATATTCTCCACAGGAGAATTGAAAGGTGCAAAATAAAATACAATTTATTATATCAAAACATAACAGTTAACGTGTTTTTTGACTTTTTTGCACCAGTAATGTTCATTGACGCAGCATCTACGTAATCTTAAAAACAGCAATTCTATATTCTCCACAGGTGAATTGAAAGGTGCAATAATAATACCATTTATTTTTCAAATCTAACAGTTACGTGTTTTTTGACTTTTGCGCACCCAAGTTTAAGGAGTTACTGAAGTTTGAAAGAGAGTTTTTAGAGTAAATTTAGTACAGTTTTAACGAAAGTATGTATTAAAGGGTTACAGTTCTTGAAGCAGCCATCCTACGTAATTTCTTTAAATACAGCACAATTCTATATTCTCCATCAGGTGAAGTAAAGGTGCAAAAAATACCATTTATTATATCAAAAAGATACAGTTAAGTGTTTTTTGACTTTTGCGAACCACAGTATGCTTCATTGGACGCAGCATCTACGTTATCTTAATAACACTGCAATTCTATATTCACCACAGTGTTGAATTGAATGGTTGCCAAAAAATACCATTTTTTATATCAAAACATATGTTACGTGTTTTTTGTCTTTGCGAACCTGTACTGGTCATTGGACGGCTGCATATACGTAAATCTTAAAACAGCAATTATTATATTCACCACAGGTGAATTGAAAGGTCCAAAAAAATACCATTTATTATATCAAACATAACAGTTACGTGTTTTTTTACTTTTGCGCTCCACAGTATGTTCATTGACGCAGCATCTAACGTAAATCTTTATAAACAGCAATTCTATATTCAACCACAGTGATTGAAAGGTGCAAAAAATACAATTTATTATATCAAAACATAACAGTTACGTGTTTTTGACTTTTGCGCACCAGTAATGTTCTTGACGCAGAATCTACGTTAAATCTTTAAAACAGCCCATTTCTATATTCCCCACATGTGAATTGAAAGGTGCAAAAAATACGAGTTTATTATATCAAAAACATAAACAGTTACGTGTTTTTTGACTTTGCGCACAGGTACTGTTCATTGACGCTGCATCTAAGTAATATCTTAAATCAGCAATTATATAGTCTACCAATGGTGAATTGAAAGGTGCAAATACTACAGTTTATTATTTCAAATCTACAGATCACGTGTTTTTTGGACTTTTGGCCCAGTCCAGATTTGTTGATATGACAACTGCAGTTCCTAATTTTGTATACGCAAATTTGTTTGGATTAGAGGGATTTGAGAATATAGCTGTGATTTGCCGTCTTTTATAAGAGGACTTTCCAAAACTATTCCATACCTTCTCTATTTTTTATATTTCTGGACACTGGAGCGAAATGGCATGGTGGTTAAGCGAGCAAGAGGGGGGTAGCACTTGGAGGTAGAGGTACGAGAGAGGGGCTCCTTCCAGTGTGGCGGACAACACGCATGCCAGCGGGATCGTCAGTTGCAGGACCCTCAGGGATGTCATCGCTGGGTCAGGGCCCTGTGAATATAAGTAACGAACATCGTCGCCAATCTGTCCTTCAGTTGGTTATTGCAACCTGCATCTAGCAAGTACTTACCTCCTCGTGCCTCCAGTAACAGCCACAAAATGTGGTCAACAGCATCATCTGATCGTTCCAACTGAAGGCTGCCCAAAGGTCAAACTCGTGTACTCACCACTGTGGATAATCCATGGTATGAGACCTCTTTGATGAACAAAATGCGGGTTGGTGTCAGATGGCATGTTAAAAGATCCAGTGGATGATTTAGTCTGCTCTGACGCCAGTTATGATTCCATCAGAGGAGGTGAGGAAGCCGGTCCAATCGGCAAAAATCACGGAGGCCGCGTCGGCAACGCCTCGCAGTGACCCCTTGCTTGTAGCCCGCAGTGCTTCTGGATGCAGAAAGAAAGTCAGGACGACCAAGTCACCTGTCTTGATGATGAGATGATGACGACATTTGCGGATCCATCCTGGTCTTTTTCCGCAGAATTTGCTTTGCGAAGCGCTTCATCAGTGGACGAGGAGGAGACGATGCGGGTTAGTGTCAATTCGGGTCCGCCACAAAAAGGGAGAGGGCGGGTCGCTAGTAAGTCCGCTATAATGATTCCGCCAGCCACGGTGCAGCGCAAACCCCACTCCTGCTTATCGCCGTCTAAAAATGTCTTGGACCTCTTCAAGCCTGGGCCCTTCTTTGTGGCAGCCATATGGCGGATTCACCCAGCTATGTCATATGCCGGCCTCTTTGCCGTAAACGCTTAAGTAGAGGCAAGAAACCTTTAGTGTTAACCACCACCAAACAGTCTTGTCACATGCAGCGAATGCATGAGTTGAAATGGAGGGAACACTTGGCCAAAAAAGGCGCCCAGAACCGACGCCGGGCTCAACCCTAGTCACACCCTCTGTCTCCGCCTCCTCCTCCTCCGCCACCACCAAGCGTTCCTCAGCTGCCCATGTCTCTACAGAGTCTGATCAAGGGATCTGCTCCGCTTCAAGAATCCACCATCGCCCAGAGTACCAACCAGCACCACCAGTGACCCTTCCTAACCATTTCTCCTTCAGCCAGTTTTGACGACCTGCACGCCGTTACATCGCCACGTTAGCAGCCTGCTTCTGTCTGTCCAGGTTTGGGAAACAGAAGAAAACACTTTAACCCAAACCATCCAACGCCTAAAGACTGAATGTCGGCATTGCCAGGCCTTTTGGCCTTGGAAATGGTGCCTTTCGTTGGTGGACACAGATGGGTTCCGCCACGTCTCATGGCCCTCGCCTGCCCCAATACCAGATGCCGCGCAGGCATTTCTTTGCAGAAAAGCCGTCCCTGCCCTGGCCAGCCACGTGTCATCTAAATATTTCAGCGCGTTGTCTCATCGGTGTCCGGAAAAGTCCATCTCACCACCGACACATGGAACTAGTAATGCACGGCCAAGGCGCTATATATCTGTGACTGACTGCTCACTGGGTGAGCTGGGGGTGGTCTCTGGGGGTGTCGGTGGCCTCTAGGCTAGGCGCACGCGCATTCAAATACCGCAGGGATGGTGCAGGAGCTCTTTCCCCCAAGGTCCTCTGGGTGGCATCACACGTGCCCTGAGACACCCAGGGCCGTGTTGAAATTAATCTGCCTTGGAGACCGCCACACACAGGATCCGGAGCTTGTGGAAGGCTCTAGCAACTGAGAGGCCGACCCCCACCACTCCCCCCCCCCCCCCCACCCCCCCCCACCCCCACCCCAGAGCGCTGGCTGGGTGACACAAGAACCTTGTGCCAAGGCAAGGTGGTGTGCGATTGCGGGCGAAATCTGCTGGCCCCGCCCTTAAGAATCGGTAGGCTGGAGCACATCCTTGCCTGGCACAATGTCTTGAACTTTGTCCCGTCCATGAAATTTTAAAAAGCTTCCCGGGTTGGACTGCCTGCTGAAGAAGGCTCGAGGTATGAGTTCGCACTTCCGAAGTTCGCACCTGCTTCGTTCCCCGGCCTGGCTGCGTTAGCAGCGTGCAGCTCGGGCTACCGTCAACCGTATCAGTGTTGACGTGGCATACACGCTGGAATTCCACCTCCAACATGCTTCAGCGATTGTGGCAGCAGCGCAATGCCATTACGCAGTACGAAGTGACACTTGGATGTACATAGCTGCATGGTACGGACCTAGGGTGTTGTACCTCCGGAGAGTGGAGGCAGGTGAAAGAGCTCTGGCACCAATCCAATGCCAGTTTTGTGAAGAAAGAAGCCACCAAAATGGGTCTCAGTGCGGAATTGCCCTTGTCAGCATGAGAATTGTGGTGATCTTAGTTCTGGAAACGATCGTGGACACGCTGAAACATCAGGTCCCGCCAGCGACGGAGGAGGAGACGGGACACAGATGCGGACACAGGAGCCTTTCTCTCGTCAAATCTACAAAGCCTGACAGTTTCACAATTTCATCGGGCTTATTTAGGCAGTGGTTCGGGGCAAGAGCTTAGTGGCAAGTGGCGCTTCAGCTCTCAGGGTGCATCATATCAGCAAGCCCAGGGGCTGTGTTGAAAGCTGTGCCGGAGGCAGCGGAGGAGGAGGACGGAGGAGGAGGAGGAGGAGGAGGTATTCTAGACACCGATGTGTTACGACGTCTGCCTTGGAATGAGGTCTTGGCGCGACTTTGAGGAGGAGGAGGAAAGAGGAGGAAAGATCAGTTTGATAGTGCCCCCTAGACCCAGAGGCTTGGGAATCAAGGCTCCATCTTCCACATGAGTGCGTGGATGCTCCATTTCCTCCAACATGATCCTGCATTAAGGCCATCAAATGAACAACAGTTACTGGGTGGCCAACCCTCCTGGATCCCCGGTACAAACAAAATTCGCAATTTCATGCCACCCACCCAAATAGAGAGTATAATGCAGGAAATGGAGACCTTGTGATGATCTACATGGAGACATCTGTTGCAGTCTGCTTCACGTTCCCCAAATGTCACAGGTGGAACAAACATCAGCGACGTGACAGCAGTAGTGTGCCAAGTAGGCGTAAGAAGGACTGCAAGCAGGAAAGGTGGAAGATAGCATATATGGGTGACCTCTGGCAATATTTGTTTACCTCTCACAACGCATGCATGGCAGGGGAACAAATCCAACTCTCAGAGGATCAGCTTAAGATCATGGTGCTCGACTTTCTGCGTCTCAACACCGTTGTTTTTGCTTGTGTTCCGGACCCAATAAGGATTCTGGGTATCCCAAATAATGGACGATATGGCCCGTGCTGCTCGTCACGCCTCATAGAGGTGTTGTCTGAAAAGCAGAGCGTCATATCTGAGAGGGACCTTCAGCACAGATGGGGCGTCATTACAGACAAACGCATCGGTTTCTCACCTCAGTAATGTGGATACGTGTTGACTTTCACAGTTGATATCAGGCCTGGATCTCTGATGATGTTGTGGCACCAATTGCCGAGGTCTTACGATTAGTTGCCGGTCTACTTCACATCCTTTTCAAACTGAAATGGTACTCATTGAAAACTTTTTTTTAAAATGATCTTTTCTCTACTGCAAATTTTTATTCTCTTTTCCCAACAATTCATTTGATGGTTTTGCCATCCCTTGTGAGGAGACTGTAAAAGACGGCAAGGTTTCAATGACAAACACCGTATTCATTTACTCACTTTGATCTTATGAAGTTTTCGCATTGTCATTGGTTTTGAGTAACTGTTGCTGTGAGATACAGCAACTAATCATGGTCCTTTGGAACAGAAATGTGATTCTAAGTGGCATTTCTCCCCACAATTTTTAAATAGTGGGGAAAAGTCAATTTTTTAATTTTTGGGGTCATTTGCTGTAATACAGCTAAAATTATGGTCCTTTGGAATAGAAATGGGGGTTTAAGGGGCATTTCTCCTCCAATTTTTTAAACAGTGGCTGAGAAGTTTTTTTTTTATTTTTTTGGGTCATGGTTTGAAATGCACAAACTCAGATCCTATTAAAAAAATGTTGTTTTACAACATTTGTTCTTCAAAATTGACCAAAGTGGTCAAGGGTCTGCTTTAATTTTTTGGGGGTTTTTTGCGTCCATGCAGCTTTCACATTTCCCATTCAAAAAAAATGTTTTTTCTAACAGACATTTGTTCTTCACAATGAAAAAAGTGGCTAAAGGGGTCATCTTTGAATTTTTGGGGCATTTTGCTGTGACATGAGCTATACTACAGGCCCTATTCAAAAAAATGTTGTTTCCCCAAAATTTTTGTTTTTCACAATTGTAAAAGGTGGCTAAAGGGTGATGGTGCTGCAAAACGAATAGGTAGGACATGTTAATGACACATTTTGCAAAATGCTTGTTTTTGAGATTTTTAAAACATAATCAATCCCTTTTTGAACAACCATTTAATAAAAGAAAAAAAAGAAAACAAAGACGGTGGGATTCCATCCTATTTTAAAAATTTGGGTTTTCTGAATTAAAGTACAAAAAAACTTGCAGTAAAAAATAGCTGTTAAAAAAATTCCTCTGAATTTTTTAAAAGGGGGGTACGGGAAAACTGCCCAGATGTAGGTTATCAGAGAACATGGATATGGACACAGAAGAGAACAAAGTACGAGACCTTTTCCCTCCAGCCGTTGAGTAAAAATGAAAAAAGAATGCCAGAAAAGGGGAAACCTGGGTGTAACAGGAGCGTTCCCCAGTTTTCCAAGTGAAGTCAATTGGGCCCAACCCCAAGGGGGGAAGCCTTTACCCATTTATTTTACAGAGGGCGGAGTTTAATTCCGGGTTTTCCCATTCTTCGAAAGAAGTTTTGTTGTGCCATCACTTTTTAAAAAAAGGGGTTTTGAAAGACCCAGCGGCTTTAAAACCCCCCGGGGGATGGGGGGCTTGGGCCCCAAAGGTTTCAATCCCCTTGTGGGGCCCCCGGACAAAGGGGGGATAGTTTCTATGTTCCAAAAAAATTTCCAAAAATAAAATGGTGGTTGAAAGCTCCTTTTTGGGGACTTTTTAAATGTGGGGGTCATGCAGGTTTGGGGCTATGCTTGGCCCCGGGCAGGTATAGTCAATGGGCAGTGAAACTAAAATGGTGGGGTTTTTTTGGAAAAAGACCTCCCCCTTTTTCCAAAAGGGGAAAACTTTTTTTTTTAAAATTTTTGGGGGTCTGCAGGGTTTTGGGGGTCATGCTTGGCCCAGGGCAGGTAAAAATAATGTCCATAAACTAAAATGGTGGTTGAAAGCTCCTTTTTCCGGCACTTTTTTAAATGTGGGTCAGACAGGTTTAATGGTCCCTTCTGGGGGTACAGGACGATATGTTTGTGTCCAGTTTTAACTAAAATGGGGGTTGAAAGACTCCTTTTGCGGCACTTTTTTTAAAACTGGGGGTCATGCAGGGTTTTGGGGTCATGCTGCGTTCCAGGACAGGGATATTCAAAGTCCAGTTCAAGTAAGATGATGGGTTCAAAACATACTGCCTTTGGGCTTTTTAATTTGTGGGGGATGCAGGTTTAAGGGTCAGGCCTGTGGTACAAGATACAGGGATAGTGAATGGTCCTGTGACTTATTTTCTGTGACTTTTATAACCTAAGGTGTGTTGCCTAAGATGTAGCACGTATTCCATTTGACTGTGTGGATGTTAATTTCAGCTTCTTCCAGCCTGTTTGGGTGAAATAATGAAGGTGTTTGTTGCTCTCCCATAGACTTTAATTGGTAATCGCTCATAATCGATGCACACTATCAAAAAAACCTTATCGATAGCGGCCGACTACGACTATCGAATCGATCTTTCGATAGCCAACCGCAATCGCTCAACACTACTGATGATGCATTAACTCAAGTGAGGCAACTTTAACTATCACCCTATTGTCAGGTCAAGGGAGGTGCAGTGAGCCCTAACTGGAACCCAGCCAACTGTCCCTGCCTACTTGACGTGCTGCCCTAGGCGGCAGACGGCAACTGGGCGACAGTCCCTGCTCTGCCAAGGTGCTGGGGACGTGAGGAAGTAGAATAGTCAGACAGTCCGGGTCAATATCAAATAGGAACGCCACAAAAAAAAGCCACAAATCAGAACCAGAGGGATAAACGTAAAAAAGCCGAGGCAAACACGAACGGAGCGAGGTACAAAATCAGGAGGACAAACCGGGTTCAGGAGACAGTCAGGCTGAGGTCCAGTATACGGATCAAGCAACACAAAAACAAATAACAATTACCAGGAATATCAACAGGCGCAGCCCACCAGACCAGCTTTTCAGTGAGTTTAAATGGATTCCCGGATACCGCCCCCTGCAAGCTGATTGGAGCGGCCTATGGGTCCTCCATTGTCTGGTGCACACTCGCACCCTGTCAGGATGGATGGCCCCTGTCACTCACAGAGCTGTCAGCAGCAAGTTGTATCAGGGAGGAGGCGCACATCAGCTGTTGCAAGCCTGTCTGGCAGTCTGAGCACAGCTTAGCCCCCTGACAGTACCCCCACCTTTTAGGGAGGGGCATCTGACCCCTTCCTGGTCTGGGTTCTAACTCCCCCCCCTCTATGCGAACTGGGAGAAGGAGGCCTAGAGGGGCGAGGTCCACTAGACGGCTGAATATACCTCTTACGAAGTGCACGACGGGAACACAATATGTATACGGAGAGAAGAGGGTAAATTCAGCCGATAAGCCACCAGGTTAAAAACCACCCTTCCTGACCCACATACGGACGTTCAGGTACAGGTGGAGGGTCAAATATCACCATGAGGAATATTCTGAGAACCTAGCCCGAGCATCGACTTCACAGAGCTCTGCGGTACAGCCGATGCTGTGAGTCCCGCATTCGGGCTCGAGAGACGTGACGGGAATTGCTTCAGGTGAACGGACCACCTTACGTTCCCTCACTGTACCCTATACCATTCACTGACCATCATCAGGGAGGTAAGGTACTTTTTTCTAGGTCTATGGTAGCAGCTAAGAATCACTGCTTGGTTTCTTGGATACTCTCCTATTGTCATCATCTGGGGGAGTATTCTTGATAAGTGATATTGTAAAGACTGAAATATCTGCTGTTGATATATGATTGTAACTGATTGCCTATCACATTATTCAACTTTTGGCCCTTAGTCTTGTTATTTTGAACACTGTTTCCGCTAAATTTGTGTCCCCCTGAGGAGACCGGCTTAACATTTAAAGGGACCTAGTCGAAACATGTGGGACTGTACAATAGGTTTTCTAGGGGACCTTGAAGATTAGACCCTGACAGGAACGCCCTTATTGGGCGATTTTTCTGACTTTGGTGATAGGCTATGGACTTGCACCAATATGGCTTTCTAGGTCTATCTATGGTGTCACTACCCTACTCTAGGTCTTATAGCACACTAAAATAATACCTTTTTGATTAGACCTTTATCTTTCTGTACCTATGGAGAAGTTATAATTAATTTTGGCTATTATTTTAATTAGCATTAATAAAAGTTAATTTTTAAGACAATCCCCTCACTTTCATACATTTCTGTAATTCTGTCGGGGTTTGAATAGTGCATTTTCTTGTCCAGGACTGGACATTTAGTGAGTTGTATTCATTTAAAGAAACAGCGTTTTTACAATACAAATACCACTTCATTTTTGGCTGCTCAAATTTCTTTGGCGCAATTTCACACCAGGGTTAATTAAGCGTTGTTTATTCAGCTGTGTGTGACTCCAAGGAAACCGTCATTTTCACCGCCAAAATATATACCTTTTTCCGTAGCCTAATTCACAAGCAAAGGTATAATTACAATTTTATCTCATGTTGTGTGTGTAAAAAACACCGCATTGTAACACGCTACAAAGCCTAGTAGTTTGTGGTGGCTCAATTCTTTGGAGCAATTTACATCCAGGGTTAAATTTAGGCTTGTTTATTCAGCGTGGGTTGACTCCAAGAAACCGCATTTTTCCACGGCCAAAATATATACATTTTTCCTGTAAGCCTAATCACAAGCAAAGGTTAATACAATTTTTATCTCATAGTTTGTGGCATAAAAAACACCGCATTTGTAACACGCTACAAAGCATAGTTTGTGGTGGCTCATTTTTGGCGCAATTTACATCCAACGGGTTAACTAAGTAATTTCCGCAGTTGCACTCAGTAAAAGAACTTTCTTTTTCACCCGCCACAGAAGAAATTCTGTAGCATAATTCATATCCGAGGTTAATTAAGCCTTTACACATTCAGTAAAATACACAGAGTTTTTAAATGGCATCATACTGTGGTTCCATTTGGATCAAATACAGGGATGTATATTAATCATATACAGATATCTTCATCAAACAGTGTCTGTAACATTTTTAGAACAAACAGTATGTCAAGGTATTGTCACCAACAAAGGACAGGGATAGACGCAGCACTCTCCATCCACCGTTGTCAAACTGCGGCTCCTGCGCCAAAATTCCGCCTCCTCCTATCTACCACCACCACCACCATCTCAGCCTCCACAAGTACTTGCCTCCATCATACCACCATTGTAAGGGCACAGCGGTGTCACGCAGTTCTACATCCTTGGCTTGCCACGGCGAAACGAAGTCACAAGGGGAGGAACTGCCTCGCGTCATGCCAGCAAGAAATCGATGTGTGGCTATTCTCCCACATCAACTGCAAATCGGAACCATGGTGACGGACAATGGGTAGGAACATGGTGTCCGCGCTGCACCGAGGAGGAAGGTCCATTGCGCCCTGCATGGCGCACGTTTCAATCTGTTGTGAAAAGGTTCCTGAAGTCTTCCACCGATTTCATAAGATTCTGAAGATCGGCCAGGAAACCTGTGCATGGCACTTCTCATCCCATTCCAACAAGCCAGGAACACCCATCCTCGAGTGTGCAGCGGCAGAAACGGCCATCCCCAAACACACTCAGAAATGCATGTTTCCACCCGTTGGAATTCCAGCCTGCACATGTTGGACAGACTTGATATGGACACGAGAAAGGCCATTAAACGATTTTTTTGATGATCCAGGTGGACAGGAGTACTCCCTGTGTAACTTTGATGTCAGCCAGTGGCAGCTCATGCGTGACACCTGCCATTTGTTGAGGCCATTCGAGAGCCTACGTATTTGTCAGTCCGCCAGGACTACTGGATGAATAAACGTCATTGCACTGCTTCATGTCCTGAACAGATGCTGAAAAATCATGTCTGGGCAGGGGACTGGAGGATGTGGCGACTACATCTCGCGGCCACTTGAGTCCGCTGGGAACTAAAATGGATGTAGAGGAGGAACATTGGAGGCAGAACATTGTCTGGTGAAATGAGTGGATTTTCCAAACCCCGGGGAAAAAGAGGGGACAGGAGCAGCTGGGGAAATAGAAGGAGATTAGGAAGACGGCCGATGAAACCGCAAAAACACCCCCTGGCAGTATAAAAGGGGGATGGGGGCAGGGGCCCCCCGAGTCCATTGTGCAGATGACCCCCCACATGCTGAATTTTCCTGGCCCCCAAAATTTCAGCCGAAAAGTCCCGCAACCGGGAGAAGGGGAACTTCTGGCTCTCCACCCCCATTTGGAAACCCCCGCTACCGGGCCCCAAAAAGGATCTTTTTTTTCCCAGCTATTGAGAAAGGGGGGGAAAAAACTCAAAAACTATAGGGAAAACCTCCGTATCAGTTGGGCCCCCTTTCCCCATTTCGGCAACGTCCCTCCTTTTGACAGGTCGACCGGAAAGGGGTTTTTCAGCCCTTCACGTACACTGCCGCGGGTTTCCGGGGAAAGGGGGGGGGGGGGGGGGGTCGGGGCAAATACCCCCTCCCACAGCAACCTAAGTCTGGAAGTCACGATGAGCACTTCCTTCCCCCCCCTAGTGAGGGAAAGGGGAGTCGCCCAGAAACAGCAGCAGCAGGACCTGGGGCAACCCTGAACCAACGGGGTGGTGGGCCCACTTTGGAAAAGCACTCGCCACCCCAGTTAGAAGATCCGCGGACTACTTTGGGGGAAAACCAAACTGGATGGTGTGGGCCCCAACTTTCCGGTTTTTCAAATGGAGAAGCCGTCCTGCCCCGGGCCCGAGTGGGGCAAACAGAGCGGGTTGTTTTATTTTCGGCGGGGGGCCATCGTTACCCCCAAGGGGAACCCGCTTTTCCCGGGAAAAAAAAAAGGGGGAAAGCCTGACCTTTTCCCGAAAGAATCAGGCCCTGGAAACGGCCAGGGTTTTTTTTACACCCAATGCCTTAGGCGTCAGGCTACACCGGCCTGACCCTCAAAACCAAAAATGGAGAAATATCCCGGGTTCAAACAACCCGCCCCCAGCCACTATTCTGATTTTCCGGGCCCCCCGCCTGAACCCCATTTCCTGCCCGTTTTTCCATCTGCCACCAACCATCCCTTTACCAGGGACTGGTATTGCCACCCCACCTCCACACTTTTGTCATTTTTGCCCCCTGTCCCCGGGCCTCAGCCCGCTGCTGTGGCTGCTACCCGGAACCCCCACACTGTTCATTTGCCCCCTGTGGCCTACTCCTGTTTTTTTCCACCTCCTGAATGTCATTGTGCCACTTCTGACCTCTTCTGCTGCTGTGGGTGCTGCCGTGAACCCACACACTCTGTCATTGGGCCACTCGTGGGCCCACTACTGTTTTTCCCCCCTCCAAATGTCATTGTGCCACTGTTTTTACCCCCCCCAATTTGGGCCCCCCCGCGCTGTGGCTGGGTGCCGTGACCAAAACACTTGTCATTGGCCCCGTCGACCTCATGCTGCTGCTGTGGCCGCTGTCCCTGACCCCCCAACTTGGGGTTTCATTGGCCATTGTCCTGACCTCATCTGCTGCTTTGGCTGCTTTCTGTTACCTAAAAACGTTGGGCATTGTCCCTGGGTTTTGACCTCAGCTGCGCATTTGGGTGGCCCGCCGTGAAACCCCCCAAAACTGTTCCAAATTTTCCCCCCTCTGTGGGCCCACTCCTTTTTTGCCACCCTCCAGAATTTTCAAAGTGCCCTTGTCTTACCCACTGCTGCGGGGGCTGCTGCCCCTGACCTACACCCCTCGTCATTGTGCCCCTTCTGACCCCATTTCTGCTGTGGCTGCTGCCGTGGGGAACCCACACACTTGGTTTATTGTGCCCCTGTCGACCTCATGCTGCTGCTTTTGGGGTGGGTGCCGTGACCTTTCAAAACTCTGTCATTGTGGGCCCCTGTCTGACCTCATGCTGGGTGCGTGGGGCTGCCGTGACCCCCCAAAAATGTGGCCCTTGGGCCCACTCCCTTTTTCCCCTCCTAGTTTTGCCACCTCCAGAATTCATTTTGGGACTGCCAGACCTAAGCTGGGTGGGTGGCTGCTGCCGGACCCACAACTCGTCAATTTTGCCACTGCCCGACCTCATTTGCTGCTGGGGGCTGCTGCCGTACCTACACACTGTGGGCCCCCTTGGCCACGTCTGACCTCATGCTGCTGCTGGGGGCTGCTCCCCCTGACCTACACAAATCTGTCATTTGGGGCCACTTTTCTTGGAAACCCCTTTCGCTGCTGTTCTGCCCCGCCGGGACCTACACACTCCCGTTTATTGTGCCCAAATGTCGAACCTCATGCCGGGTGCTGTTGCTCTGCCGGGAAACCCAAAACCTGTGTCATTGTGCCATTCTTTACCTCAAAGCTGCGCTAGTCTGCTGCCATGACCCCCCACACTGTTGGGCATTATCCCACTCTGTGGCCCACTCCCGTTTTTTTTCCACCTCGCTGCTGCCGTGACCTACACACTCTGTCATTGTGCCACTGTCTGACCTCATGCTGCTGCTGTGGCTGCTGCCGTGACCTACACACTCTGTCATTGTGCCACTGTCTGACCTCATGCTGCTGCTGTGGCTGCTGCCGTGACCTCCACACTGTGTCATTGTCCCACTCTGTGGCCTATTCCTGTTTTTACCACCTCCAGAATGTCATTGTGCCACTGTCTGACCTCATGCTGCTGCTGTGGCTGCTGCCGTGACCTACACACTCTGTCATTGTGCCACTCTGTGGCCTACTCCTGTTTTTGCCACCTCCAAAATGTCATTGTGCCACTGTCTGAACTCATGCTGCTGCTGTGGCTCCTGCCGTGACCTACACACTTTGTCATTGTGCCCCTCTGTGGCCTATTCCTGTTTTTGCCACCTCCAGAATGTCATTGTGCCACTATCTGACCTCATGCTGCTGCCGCCGTCACCTCCACTCTCTGTCATTGTGCCACTCAGTGGCCTACTACTGTTTTGCCACCTCCAGAATATCATTGTGCCACTGTCTGACCTCAGGCTGCTGCTGCTGCCGTGACCTACACACTGTGTCATTGTGCTACTGTCTGACCTCATGCTGCTGCTGTGGCTGCTGCCGTGACCTACACACTGTGTCATTGTGCCACTGTCTGACCTCATGCTGCTGCTGTGGCTGCTGCCATGACCTACACACTGTGTCATTGTGCCACTGTCTGACCTCATGCTGCTGCTGTGGCTGATGCCATGACCTACACACTGTGTCATTGTGCCACTGTCTGACCTCATGCTGCTGCTTTGGCTGCTGCCGTGACCTCCACACTGTGTCATTGTCACACTCTGTGGCCTACTCCTGTTTTTGCCACCTCCAGAATGTCATTGTGCCACTGTCTGACCTCATGCTGCTGCTGCCGTGACCTCCACACTGTGTCATTGTGCCACTCTGTGGCCTATTCCTGTTTTTTGCCACCTCCAGAATGTCATTGTGCCACTGTCTGACCTCATGCTGCTGTGGCTGCCGCCGTCACCTCCACACTCTGTCACTAATGTTGCCACCTGAGCTCTCAGCTTGTTTTTTTCCAGCTTTCTCTGGCATGACTTTATCAGTTTTTTGGTCAGTTTTGCCCTCTTAAGTGCCCAGGGAATTTTAGAGTGAAGCGATTCTAAGAGCGGCGGCAGTCATGTGCGTGTCATACTAAAACACAACATTGTATGAAGACCAAACCAAGCTCCCTCTGCATATTTAAGCATGGCACATCGTTCTACAGCACCCTGCAGGCTCTGTGCAGCCTGGAAATAGCTGTTTTTTTAACGTGATTCGTCCCGAAGTAATTCAGAACGAAGTTATTTTTTGCCGAGAAATCCGGCGAAGTGAACGAACCGAATTTCGGGAAATTCGCCCATCTCTAATCCCTATACAGATATGCTATATAAATATATATACAGCTTCTTTCAGAGGTTTCCCATTGCTGGAGGAAAATTGCAGAGGCTTTTCAAGATGGTAAACAGACAGGCGGTGCTTGGAAATCAGAGACGGATGGATAAAGTTCTCAGAGGATCCAGATTTCAGAATGGCAGGGACTTGCAATATGAAGCCAGATGCAGAACTGAGGGTGACCGGTGTGGTCAGGTGAAAAACGCTCACTCCCCCGGGGGTTGCCTCGCCATGAACCAGGTCCGGGGTTTTTCCCGGGGCCGGTCGGGGGCCTGGACAGTTTTTGGGAAGTGCTAGAACTGACAGTACAATAAAAAATTAGATTGCCCCGAGAGTCTTCCTCATGTGAAATAAAAAAACACTGGCCACCTGCATGTTTCCCCTTGGGGGAAACGAGGGTCCGGGTGGGGAAAACATTTTGGGTAAAGGGGGGAAAAAATGAGGAGGACTATGAGGCTGGGAGAACATAATCTGCTCGTAAAGCAACAACTCTCTTTCTGAAAAACGGATGTCAATCCTGGTAGCTAGAGTGATAAGGTCATCTAGGGTAGATGATAGGTCACAACCAGCCAGCTCATCCTTGATTCACCTTGAGTGGCCCTTCCAGAAGACTGCCATCAAGGCCTCAGAGGCAAACTCAGAGGCCAATGTGCGGAACTGAATGCCGTATTGGCCCACTGTGCAATTGTTTTGTCTTAAGCAGAGCAAAGAAGATGCAGCAGAGGTATTGCGCCCGAGCTCTTCAAAAACATTACAGAAGGGACACAAAAATTCCTGAAAATCCACAGCCAGCGGGTTCACTTGCTCCCAGAAGGGTGAGGCCCAGGCCAAAGCTTCACCTGTGAGTAAGCTAATGAAAGCCATTTTGGCTCGATCAGATGGGAACTGGTAATCCAGGACTTCAAAATGGATGGTACGTTGATTGAAAAACCCGCAACATGTATTGGGATCACCTTGGTTAAAAAAAGGGGCAAGGGGCAATGAAGATGGGATAAAAAAAGGGAGCAACAGGAGGGGGAGTAAAAGGTGAAAAGGTCAGAAAAAAATTGCGGGAAATTTTGGCTGTAGTTTCCCAAAAAAAAGTTGATGCGGGCCCAAAACCTTGATCTGCTGGATGTCAAGCTGGGGTGCTGGGAGGAAATTTCGGTCAGTTTTATTAAAGGTGGAAAGTGGGTATGGTGTGATGCAGGATGCGGGGGGGCAGGGTTATGTGGCCCCCCCTTCCCTTTGGAGCCCAACTGGGTTAATACTTAGGGGGGAAACCCCAAAGGGGCCCCCTGGGGGCCCACTTTGAAGCTGAACCCCAATGGAGCCCCAGAGAAAACAGAGAGAGGGTAAAAGGGTATCAAAGGGGAAATCGGGCAACTCCCCGGGGGTTTTAAAGACGGTTGTGGGGGTTTAAACACATAAAACAGGCAACCTAACCAGTGGGGAAAACAGCGGGGAGAAAACCCGGAGTAAAAATTCGGGTAAAGCAGAACGGGGGAAAACGCGGATAAAAAAAAGAGCAAAAAGGGGAAGTTACTTAACCCCAGGTGATAAAGGGTCTTTTGGAGGTAAAATTTAGGGTTTTTTTTTTTTAAAAAATTGGTGAGTCGGCCCCGCAACTTAGGGAGGCCCTGAAAAATTACAGTTTTAATACTAATTTAAAACAAAGATAAACACTGAAAAAATTTTTTTTTTTTTCACATTTTCCCCCATTTTGCATTTTTTTTTCGCAGTATAGTTATGGTCGGAATAACCCCTTTAAAAAAAGTAATCTGCCCCCAAAAAATAAAGGCAAAATTGTCATTTATATAGAAAAATAAAAAGTTATGGCTCTTGGAATTGAAGAAGAAAAAAAGAAGAGTCATATTATTATAACCAGCTGTCAAAAAGGGGATTAATTAAACTTATTGAAAGAGGATATTATTTTGTCATATATTGGAATATTAAATCTACAGGCACTTTTACATATGTAGGGAAGTTTTCCCAGTTGATAAATCAAACGCACATCCGGGTATGAAAAAGGCCAAAGGCATAGGGTACAAGTGTTTTCAGGATCTTCCCTATCCATATAAACAACCCCTTTAGGCTTTATATGTTAAATTATTCTTGTGTATTTACCTTAAAACTAAATAAATAATATGAAAGTCTACAGCTTATAAAATTAATGGTGAATGTTGAAAAATCCTATTATCTTAACAGCATGAAGACTGCGGCATTGTACTACAGCAGCACCTGTATCTAACCTCTATTTCATGGGTGAGATCAGTGCTGGACAACAGTGATATAAATGGTGCCGTATATTGAACATGCACTGTTAGAATTAATTTGATAAAATAGAATCTTTGATGAGGCTGGCGTGTATTAGGCTCTTCTAATTAACATTTTAAGCCTCAGTAAACTTCTAACACAACGGCTTTTGTGGAGTAAAGCAGAACTAATAAGAATAAAAGTTACTTTATCCTTAGACTCTGTAATAAATAGTACATATAGCCTATGTCTGCTCTGTGGGGGTCACTAACTAAGAAAACTTTTATTTAGTATCAATTCCAGCCAAAGTCAATTAGAAGTCATTAATATACAGTGCATTGTTTATCTCTGCTAACCAGTAAATAATAATAGCTAGGTGTAATGGAGAGCTAATGTTAATGATAAAGTAGTTGGATAGTGTGCTATTAGGGCGTTTCAGGTAAAAGAAAGGGATTGACATTGCCACCCCCTTTTATTGGTAAGAATTGGGTCAAGAGCAAATGTCCATCAGAAGCTACTGAAGTGAATGGACATCCAATAATGCATTTACTGCAGCAAGTGTTCCCATCTTGCATGGTAATAGCAAATCAATAGGATATACCATCTAAGGGCGACATGTATGAACGGGCTTTTCGCCCGTTTTCTGGCATATACTGCGCCTCCCGGACCAAATCCCCCTGTTGGACGCAGGGATGCGGTGTTAGGCGCAGCGTTCGCCACTTTCAGCTGCGCCCCGCATGAAGGGGCGTGCACTGTTCTCCATAGGTTTTAATGGGACCCCTGTCGCTCCCATTCTGTTGGGTGGTTTATGCCGAAATGAAAAGAGCAAAAATTTATTAAATGTATTCCCAATTTTAAAAACCAATTCCTTTGTTGGGGTTGCGAAAAGTTGTTAAAATTTATTAATGTATTTTTATAAAATTCCTTTTGTTTTCGGAAAATTTTTTCATTAATAAAAATGAATTTTTTTCTTTTCTAAAAAAAAATTACTCCATGCTGCACGGCGCTGAGAGCCGAGATTGCATGACACCGATCTCTCCATAGACTACAATGGAGAAGTGCTCACGCCCCTTGATTGGTGGGATAAACCAAGCCCCTGCTAGCTCAACCAATCAGCTCTATTCTGCATTTTTAATGTATTTTGACTGTCCCCCCTTTTATTCTGATTGGTCAAAAGTTTTTCCATAGGTTTTAAAAGGGTCTCTGTCGCTCCTATTCTGATTGGCCGAGATAGCCAAGCCCCCGCTAGCTCAGCTAATCAGCTCTTTTCTGCATTTTTACTGTATTTTGAACTGTCCCGCCTTTGATTCTGATTGGTCAATAGTTCTCCATAGGTTTTAATGTTCACTGTCGCTCCTATTCTGATTGGCCGGTTTATGCCGACCAATGAGAATAGCTTTCAGAATTTGAATTACTGTATTTCCCGGCAATTTCCAATATCCTAATTCTTGAAATAGGATATTGGAAAGTGATTTTGTTTTATGTATTTTTAATTTTTTAGGTTTCAGCTCTTTTTCTGAGAATGTTGAACGCCTTTATAAAGGCGATTTTTGATCCATACTCCGCACCGACATGTGGAATGATTTCTCGCTGTTTTCCAGCCTGTCTCGCATCGGAACAGATTTTCGGGGCAGTCCCGCACTGCGCCCATGTCCCCGCACTGTGCCCCACACACTGGCGAGGCGCAGGGAACTTTTCCCCGCATGTACGAGCGCACCTCCTCGGACGGCGAATCTTCGGCGCAGCCCCACACTGCGCCTCAGTCCTGTACTGCGCCTCAAACACTGGCGAGGCGCGGCGGACTTTTGCCCGCATGTAAGACCACACTACCTCCGGCGGCGAATCTTAGGCGCAGCCCCGCACTGCGCCTAAGTCCCGCACTGCGCCTCAAACACTGGCGAGCCGCAGCGGACTTTACATGGAATGTATTAGCGCGCCCCAGCGCCGTCATAAACCAGGCGCAGATTTTGCCGGAAAACCGGCGGAAAGGTGCGCCCCGACGTGGCGAGCTTCATACATGTCGCCCTAAGTGTTGTGAGGTGGGAATAAGCCCCTGAAAGTCACTGCACAGAATGTAGATTAGGTTGCACTTGAACATAACTCTCCATTTTGTTCTATAGAAGCTCCAAGCTGGCTTGGATTAGCCCACAGGGAAATAGGAGAAATTCCTGCTGGGTCCCTGAGCATGGCAAACCTGCATATAAAGTTGAAACCAGAAGTTTACATACACTATATAAAAAGACACATATGCATGTTTTTCTCACTATCTGACATGAAATCAGAATAAACCTTACCCGTTTTAGGTCACTTAGGCTTACCAAAATTATTTTTATTTGCTAAATGCCAAAATAATGAGAGAGAGAATTTTTAAGGCATTTTTATTACTTTCTGCAAAGTCAAAAGTTTACATACAGTACACTAGGATTACTATGCCTATAAAGAATTTGGGACAGCCCATATGATGATGCTATGTCTTTTGAAGCTTCTGTTTTTGGCAACATCTGAGTTAATCAGAGACACAGCTGTGGATGTATTTTACAGCACACCAGATGTTACACTGCTTCTATGTGTAACATCATCGGAAAGTATAAAGAAATCAGCCAAGATATCAGGAAAAGGATTGTGGACTTGCACAAGTCTGGTTCATCTTTAGGTTCAATTTCCAGATACCTGAAGGTGCCATGTTCATCTCTACAAATAATTATATGCAGGTACCAACAGGGTGGGAATGTCCAGCCATCATACCACTCAGGAAGGAGATGGGTTCTGTATCTCAGAGATTAAGGTGCTTTCGCCCGACATGTGCATATTAACCCACAAACAAAAGCAAAAGACCCTGTGAAGATGCTGGTGGAAGCTGGTAAGATTGTGTCACTATCCACAGTGAAACGAGTACTGTATCAACATGGGCTGAAAGGCCACTCTGCCAGGAAGAAGCCATTACTCCAAAAGAAACATATAAAAGCCAGATTAATGTTTGCAAATGCACACATGAACATAAACCATGAACACAAACTAGTTACAAAGTGGCTTAAGGATAACAAAGTCAATGTTTCAAAGTGGCCATTGCAAAGCCCTGATCTCAATCCTATTGAAAATTTATGGGCAAAGCTGAAAAGGCAGGTACGAGCAAAGTGACCTACAAACATGGCTCAGTTACACCAGTTCTGGCAGGAGTAGTGATGAGAGAGCACTAAAAGATTAGAGCTTTGGCCAAGCCCCGAATTATGAGAAATTTGGGCCAAACGCCGAGCTGAACGCCGAATCCCATTAAAGTCAATGGGAGATGATGTTCAGGTTAATTTTTATACTAAAACAGGTGAGGAGAAGCCGAAATTATCTTCCATAAGAGTAAACTGGATACATGGTACAACTTAGTGAAGACAATTTGGCTCTAAGAGTCACAGAAAAAAAATTCACAGGCTAAAATAATTAATTCCTTTTAATGGCTAGCTGAAAAGATGAGGACAGCATAGCTATCGGAGGTGCAGCGTTAGCAGCTGCACTGGGCCCCTTTGACACATAAGAAGACACCGGTATTGGAAATGGCACATGGTAACTGACAGGAGCCCCCTATCACTTTTTTCACCAGGGCCTAAGAACATGTCATATATGTGGTGGCAGCAAGAACATCCCAACAGGGAACATGGAGGTTCAGCTGGCCGCGCCGTAGTTATAGAGGGTGCAGTGGTAGCCAGGGCTGCCGTCAGTCATCTATTAATCGTTTCAGGGCCCCATGCAGCTAAATCAAATGGGGCCCAGATCCATTACTAGTTCCTATTTTTAACATATCACTGGGCCTTTTTGAATATGGCCTCTGAGAGGAGTACTGCCCTATTGGCATCCCTGGTACCCCTTTTACAGTAGCCTGATCCAAAAACCAGCAAAAATGACCTTTTGGAAACTCAGAATAAAATTTGATGACGTTGCAACGCTGACAGTCGGGCTAAAGCAGGGTGCGAATGCCGGAAGTGTGAGCTAAGACCTCAAGCCTTCCTCAGGAGACAGTCAAGATCTGGCTAGCGCTTGAGAAATATCTGCCTATACGAGATCGCTTGCCCATCCATATAAAATTCAAAAAAATCTTACGTAGCACCATCACATCCTTATGCTTAAGCAACAATGACATTTTTTGCAAAGGATACTGAGACATTATGCCATAAACTCGAAGGGAATGGGCTCAAGATGCTCAAGTTCCTTTCCCTGAGTGTGGTTCAGCTGGCTGACGCTTCAGTTCAACCCAGGTGCCTTTCTCCTTGGCTTCCTTTTTCTTCCTCTCTTTTTCCTTGACACGCTTGGAGTGGCAAATGTACTCCACATGGACGTTGATTCTTTTGGCAAGGTTTTTACCCTTGATCTGCTTGTTCACAATTATACCCACAGCATGCAGTGTAACTTTGTAGATCCTGCCAATCTTGTCATGATAGCATTTGTGTGGCATGCCTTTTTGTATGGTGCCCATACCCTTAATGTACATAATGTCGCCCTTCTTGTAGATGTGCATGTAAGTTGACAAAGGCACAACACCTTGGTTACGGAAGGGTCTGGGGAACATATACCGGATTCAACGCGTTTTGCCTCTTGTGTTCGTCATTTTCGCACCTTAAAGATGGCAAGTCCAGCGGGTAGAGAGGGACCAGCTTCCTTCTCCCTTCTGAAGGCATCAGCGATTGGGCGCCACAACAGACAAAATCATCCTCTTTGGCCTCTTGATCTTTTGAAATGCCTTCTGACCCTCAACCGCTTTATGTCATGAAAGAGCCTGTGTTTGCTTCAGTTTGGACTGATGATGATGATGATTTTTGTGGCCGTGACTGAGAGGAAGAGGGGTCAAAACCGCTATATGCAGGGTATGTTAATCACTGAAGAATAGATTGGCGGTGCTCTTCAGAAATGAGACACACAGGGAACCGACCAAGCGATGAAAGGCCTGACGGTCCTGCGACTGATGATGTGCTCGCTTGTGTGTTGTCTGAAACACTGGAAGGAGTGAGTTGTCTCGTACCTCTAGCTCCACGTCCTACACACCTCCTTGCTCGCTTACCACCTCTAGTTCGCTCCATGTTCAAAAATATAAATATTAAAAAGGTCAAGTTTTGTTAACAGTCTCTTATTGAAGAACTGTACTCCAAAGACAGCAAATCACAAGTGTTCTTAAATTCCTATAATTTCCAACTGGCAACTTGGATTTGAAATAGAATATTTTCTATGTAATATCTGTGAAATGGGGTCTTATGGAAGAACCGTGGGTTCTTTAAAGCCTATACTTTGCAAATGACAAATAGGAATAGAAATAGATTTTTTTCTATGGAATAACTGTGAAATGATGTCTTATGGAAGGACCATGACATCAACACTGCAAAACAGGACTTTTATGGAATCCGAAAAGTTTGCTTCTAGCAAATAGTATTGCAAATAGATTTCTTTCTATGGAATATCTGTGAACGGTGTCTTATGGAAGAACCTTGGCTGCAACAGTGTGACACAGAAATTTTCTTGGATCCCAAAAGTTTACTGCTACCAAATACTTTTACAAATAGATTTCTTTCTATGTAATATCTGTGAACGGTGTCTTATGGAAGAACCCTGGCTGCAACACTGCAAAACAGAACTTTTGTGGAGTCTCAAAAATTTGCAGCAAGAAAATAGTATTACAAATAGATTTCTTTCTATGGAATATCTGTGAACGGTGTCTTATGGAAGAACCGTGACAGCAACACTGCAAAATAGAACTTTTGTGGATTCCCAAAAATTTGCTGCTAGCAAATACTTTTACAAATAGATTGCTTTCTATGGAATATCTTTGAATGGTGTCTTATGGAAGAACCCTGGCTGCAACAGTGCATCACAGAAGTCTTCTTGCATCCTAAAAGTTTACTGCTACCAAATAGTATTACAAATAAATTTCTTTCTATGGAACATCTGTTAATGCCATCTTATGGAAGCACCCTGGCAGCAACACTTCAATTTTTTCTATGGCAGATTTGCTGATGTGTCTTCTGCAGTGGCTGGACCCCCAAAACAAGAGAAATGAACTCTGAATAAATATGGGAAAAATGCAGCCAGCTATACAAAACTATAAATTATACAAAAGCTTTACAAAACTCCCTAACTATTGATGAGTAGGATTCCATAAGCTACCTGTCCACCCTCCTCCCCCTGACTAATCTAACTAGCAGCTTTGCCTGTGTAAAATCGCAAGAAAATGGTGTTCCTGCCTGCTGGCAAACAAGCATACAGAGGCAGCAGTGTGTTCATTACAGAGAGTAAGGTCGAAATGGCGTACAACAGCAAATACAGTGACATACACATAAGACGGTCATGTTATTTTAGCAGCCAATGAGATCCCTACACCCTCAGTGGCGATGTTTTTGCCCCCCGCTCTGTTCTCTGCACTGATTTGCTGGCCGCCAAAACTGAAGGAAGCAGCTGAAAATGGCGCAAAAAATTTGGTTCGGTTCGGAAAGTATGTAAAATTCGTGCTGAACTAACCTTTTTCCAAACAGTTCGCTCAACACTAGTCAGGAGGAATGGGCCAAAATTCCTATCAACTATTGTGAGAAGCTTGGGGAAGGATGTCCAAAACAATTGAGCCATGAATGTAAACTTTTGACTTTGTAGAAAGTAATTAAAATGCCTTAAAAATTCTCTCATTCTTCTGGCATTTGGCAAATATAAATAATTTTGGTAATCCTAATTGATCTAAAATGGGCAAGGTTTATTCTGATTTCATGTCAGATAGCGAGAAAAACATGCATATGTGTCTTTTTACATAGTCAATGGAAACTTCTGGTTTCAACTGTACATCCTTGGGAAAGGCAGAAAGTCAGAAAAAAAAGAGGCAAAAAGTAAAAGGTAGTGCATAAGAGACATGTAGAGTAGCTGTAGGATGTGCTCCCAGAATCAACTCTACTGGTGGTGCACCCAAAATAAAATTCCATTGGTAGGCCGACACTGGCTCCAAGTATAGCTGAGTGGCATGTTCTGCTATAATCGGAACTCCCATAGAATAGAACTGAGAGTAATCTTCAAACCCAATAAGCTTTTCATTCTGAGCATAGATATTTGGGGGCATATTCCCGAGGTAGGTTTGGGTCTCTGAGGTGGGATGAACATCTATCATGCATTGACGGCATATCCTATAAATATCCCATAAAGTTTGAAATGGGAACAGTCCCTAAAGCTCCCTGGATCAACTGTTCCTTCTGGTCATTCTGAACAAAGGCTTTGCCCTGTAAAAGTGTAATGTATGTTGACCTTCTTAGCATGTTTAACTCTTTTCTTTACAGATTATACTACTCAAAAGAAACAATGCCTTAGCAGCCCAAGAGAAAATATGTAACAATTTTAATACTCATGTCTTATTTGTTGCATGGCAGCCTTCTACTTAGGCACCAAAGCCCAGATGTGACTACTGCCGCTGCATTGCCTTTAGCTATTTCACAGTTATGTAGGTAAAATTAGCATTTATATTAGGATTCTCCCAGCAACATGGATTTGCCCATGGAAGACCTAAAATTTAAAAAGTGAATGCGCAAGCTGGACAGATACTCTGACTGTGATGAAGTTATGTATGACTTATATATTAAGAAGCCTTCCACAATGTACCTGTTTTTATCTCCAAAAGTAATTGTAACTATACGCAAGTGCTTACCCCACTTACATACAGTGATTGAAAGCTTTCCCTGCATCAGTGTGTATACAGAGCAAACTGTCAATCACTCTATGTGGGCGTGGTAAGTCGGACTTGCATTGTCACCTAAGAAGTCCTTTCAGTTTTTTCTCTGCTTTTTAATTAGAAATCCTGCTCCAAATCAAATTAACCTTTACATCACAGAGCTCAGCTCCTCTCCTCTATTATAGAACCCTGTATATGTAAATCTTGAGCAGTTTGACCCTTAGAGAGGAGGAAAAACAGAAAAGGGAGGGGAGAAACAAAGGCGCACACAAATAGTGCGGCATTATAAATAAAAATGTAATAAAATTTATAGCATCAGGCTGCTCACCTGAAAGAGTTGTACTATAATGGTACAACTCATATATAAGTATGATTCCAACCGTGGAGCCGCTGGCCACTTTGATACACTTTTCTTCCGCACAAGGGGGTCCAAGGATTAAATACTCAGATGTGCCAGCTTTAAAAAGCTGCCAAATTCAAAGGATTCCAGCACTCAGCCACCAACGTAACACCTCCAGTTAAAATTATGCACTATACCATTATTTTCGAAAGGTATATTTATTGTGCAATAAAATACATTTAAAACAATAAAAATGCTCACTTAAAAATAACTCAACGCGTTTCCCACACTTCTAGCGTGCTTCTTCAGGAGTAATGACTAGCTGAGCCAGTGCCCTTTATATAACTCTCCTATTCAAATAAGCCGTCCCAATAAATGACTTACACTCCTCCATACTTATCAACTATATATCGTATTCAATATAAACAAACATCTCAAATGCAAATGCAGTATATTACATATCTCTATTACCTCAATGAAATTCGCTATTAGCTTATATTAGAATCCTTTCCTACTGCAGGACACCAAATCACGTCTCTGTCTCAGGTTGTAACTAGAGACTAGTGTTGAGCGATTTTTATCGACAAAGTTGAAATCGGCAAGGTTTTTTATGGTGATCGAATTTTCCAGATCATGCGATAATTAAGGTTAAAATCTGAGCATCATCTATTAAGATCGCGCCTTTTTCGGCGCTTCCTGTAATTTTGGCGGCCAGCAAATCAGATTACAGAATAGAGCAGGGTGACATGTGTGTGCAACGTCATGACTGGGATGTGTATGGTTGCGATTGGCTGGAAAAATCACATGACCTCGTTTTACATAGAACAGCGTTTCCTGTTTCAGCCTCAGTGTCTCTCAGCGTCTCATAGGGAAAGGACCTGCGCTCGGTCTGTGGCCAAACAGCTCAGCGAAATTAGTCTATTTCTGCACAGAGAAACCTCTACTATTAGCTGTGATCCTCCAATTTAGTTAGATTAAGATTTGAAAAATTTAAAAGTAGTTAGCTGAGAATTTTAAAGCGCACACCGTGAAAATTCCCGGGGGCGGGGGGGGGGGGGGGGGCCCCGCGGGCGAAAAAAGACAAGCTCTTCTATAAAGAACATGGAAAAAAGTTCACCAAAGGGACTTATGTAGACATTGTAGTGGAATATTTTAATATTAACAGTTTGCATTGAAATATTTCCGGTTTTGGGGGCACCGAACTTATTTTGGGAAAAACTTTCTAGTAACTGCATTTTTTGTAGGCTGCAAAACCCTTTTTTATCGTATACTTTTTCAGATAGGTGTTCATTTTAATTTTTTTTGGGATGTTGATATATCCACCTTGCATTAAATTACATCCAGAATCTTGAGTCGCAGGGGGGTTTTTGTTGCCAAAAATCCCGTGTACGTACGAAAACATCACAGTTAGTGTTTTTTTTGACTTTTGCGCCCCCAGTCTGTTCATTGAGCGCATCTACGTAAATCTTAAAACAGCAATTCTATTTTCACCACAGGTGAATTGAAAGTCAAAAATCCATTTATTATATCAAAACATAACAGTTACTGTTTTTTACTTTTGCGCACCCAGTACGTTCATTGCGCAGATCTACGTAAAATTTTTAAAACAGCAAATTCTATATTCACCACAGGTAATTGAAAGGTGAAAAAAATACCGTTTTTTTATATCAAAACATAAATTTAGTTTTTTTGACTTTTGCGCACCATACTTTCATTGACGCAGCATCTACGTAAATCTTAAAACAAAATTCTATATCACCACGGGAGAATTGAAAGGGCAAAAATACAGTTTATTATATCAAAACAAAACGTTACGTTTTTTTTGACTTTTGCGCACCCAGTACTGTTCTTTGCGCAGATCTACGTAAATCTTAAAACAGCAATTCTATATTCACCACGGGGTGAATTGAAAGGTCAAAAAATACCGTTTATTATATAAAACATAACAGTTACGTGTTTTTTGACTTTTCCCCCCAGTACTGTTCATTGACGCAGCTCTACGAAATCTTAAACAGAATTTCTATATTCACACAGGTGAAGGGGAAAGGTGCAAAAAATAAGTTTATTATATCAAAACAAACAGTTACGTGTTTTTTACTTTTGGCCCCCAGTACTGTTCATTACGAGCATCACGAAATTTTAAAAAGCAATTCATTTTCACCACAGGTAAATTGACGGTGCAAAAATCCCTTTTTTTTGAAAATAGATGCCCCAGAAGGGATACCCCAAGGGATTTTAAAAAGGGGCCGGTCATGTAGACTCAAAAAGATGAACCCTTTGTCACTCGCACCCCAAAAAAATTTCTTCTAAATTCAAAGACCCACATTGGTTTTGGGATCATACTCCACAATTCCTGAAATAAAGAAATTTGTTTGAAGTATCTCCCAGTGTTATTTGGGATCCCGTAGAAAAGGTTCTTTCTAATGGCTGTCACGTTTGTCCCTAGAAAGGGATGTACATTGGGGAAAATTAAATTTCACTAATCTAGTATTTACCCTGGCCACAAGTACGGGCTGACACAAAGGGTTTTTTTAAGTGTGGGGGACATCCGTCCCCCACATGTGGTTTTTCCCCTTTCCCCTAAAAATTCTCTGCAGTCCAACACCAAAAGTTATAAATAAAAGGGTTTTTCAAATTAATTCGACCAATGTAGTGTACTTTTCACAATGACCCTCTGTAACTTAATACTGGGAAACACTAAGGAAATCAAGGGCCTTCCTAGAACACGAAATGTATAATAATATTCTGTCAGGAATAGATCTAAACTATCCAACCACTTCAAGAATGCACATTCAAACTTCAAGGGCAAAAGTAATTGGGATCGAGAAAATCATCCCTCAATCCGGGGGGGAGATATGAAAGGCACTTCAGATAGAGAGGGCCTTTTGGATCCTTACTTTAAAAACAACAACCAGGGGGGGTTTAATCAAGAAGGGATTAATTTTTACTATTTTAATTCTCTCTTTAAAAAGAGGGATTCTAAAGGGTCTCTCTTCTTTACTAGTTGGGTGTCTCGTTTCCCAAGTGTATATAATTCTATACTTTTTTTTATTCTTTCTGCACTAGTGAACTTTATAGGTGGGTTTTTTTTTTAAACCTTATGCTGTCTCCCATACCCTTTTAACCCTTGCTATCTTAGGGCTCTTCTTTTTTTTTGGGAAGATGTATTAACTTTACTATTTCTGCCGGCTATTTTCTTAGATTCATTCTAACTGGGTTCCTTTAACAACTGGCCCCCCCCCTTTTTTTTTTTTTTTTTTTTCCCCTGCCGGTTAAATCATTGTAATTTTTTGTTTCTGCTGAAAATTTGTAAAAATATTTTTTGCTTTATTATGCAAACCAGCCAAACACCGCCGGTCTTACATACCGAATTTTTTGTCCTCCGGGGACTTTTTTTGTATACTTTGCATATATTTTTATTGTAAGCCGGGGGCTGGAAACTAATATTTCCTTTCTTTTAAATCCCGGGGGCTATGGTTTATCTGCGCATGACCGGGCCCCGCGTCTGCATTGCCTGAATTGGGCCCCAGATTTTGTTGCTTCCGGATACGACGTCTTTTCCATTTGTTGTGGTTTAGGACCGGGGCGTGCACAGTGTCGGAGGGGAGCAAAACAGGTAATCCCCAATGATTTTAGAATTATGGTATTTAAGGGGTGGGTTCATTGTTAGATGCTATGACTAAGGGGTGCTTCACCCCAAACGGAAGCTAACTCCATGCTTTGGGGGATGTTGCACATGGGAATGCTTGTAAGTTTTATATTTACCCTAAAAAAAGGCTTAAGTTTTACTATTTTCCATTGGGGGGTTTTCGCTGCAACCATCGTTTTTGCAGTCTACTTGAACCACGCCCTGGACTCTGGGGAAAGCGTGCTGACCAAACCACTGAGGCTGGTTTGTTGGGGGGAGGCGACCTTTTCTGTTTTTGATGTACTTTCATTGACGCAGCTCTCTAAATCTTAAAACAGCAATCTATATTCACCCAAAAGGTGAATTGAAAGGTGCAAAAAAAAAAGTTTTTTTATACAAAACATAACTTACGTTTTTTTTGACTTTTCGCCCCATCTGTTCTTTTACGCGCTCTAGTAAATCTTAAAACAGCAATTTATATTCCCACAGGTGAATTTTAAAAGGTGCAAAAAATACCATTTTTTTTTATATCAAAACAAACAGTTTTTCTGTTTTTGCTTTTGCGCACCCAGTATGTTTCTTGACGCGCCTACGTAATCTTAAAACACAATTCTATATTTCACCCCCAGGGGAATTGAAAGGTGCAAAAAAATCCGTTTTTTATTCCCAAAAATAACAGTTCGTTTTTTTGACTTTTGCGCACCCCATATGTTTATTGACGCAGCAAAACTATGTAAATTTTTAAAACAGCAATTTTATATTC
>JAODAL010040517.1:0-36818 GCA_025379985.1 Phyllomedusa bahiana
AACCCACAATTTTTATCACCACGGGTGTATTGATAGGTCCAAAAACCTTTTATTATCCGTAAAAATTTAGATAGGTTTTTTTTTCATTTTTGGCAGCAACTTTGTTATGAGGCCCTTTCATTAAAATTTGAATCCAAAATTTTGTATTTCCCACAGATTATTGATAGGTCCCAAAAAAAACCTTTTATTATCTTATACTTTTCAATAGTTTTTTTTTTTGGCCAGCCATTTTTTTATAGAGCCACCTTGCATTAATTTAATAAAAAAAATTTTTTGTGCACCACAGGGTATTGAAGGGCAAAAATCCTTTTATTATCCGTATACATTTCAATATTTTTTTTAACTTTGCGCGGGCGTTTTTTTCATAGAGCCCCCTTTTGCATTAAATTTAATCAGAAATTTTTGTGTCACCAAGGTGTTTGATGGGTCCAAAAAATACCTTTTATTATCCGAAACATTTCAGTACGTTTTTTTTTCACTTTGGCCAGGCCATTTTGTTATGAGCCACCTTGCAGTTAATTTAATCCAAAATTTTGTAGTAAAAAAAAAGGGTTTTTGATGGGTGGCAAAAATATGTTTATTACCGTTACATTTCAGAACGTTTTTTTTCATTTTGGCGGGGAAAGCTTTTTTCATAACCCCACCTTGCAGTTAAATTTGAACCAGAAATTTTTGTATCACCACATTTATTGATAGGGGGGCAAAAATCCCTTTTTTATTTCCCCGATACATTCAAAATTTTTTTTTTTTTTTTCATTTTGGCGCAGCCAGCTTTGTTCAAGACCACCTTACATTAAAATTTAACCAGAAATTTTTTGTAGTCCCCACAGTGTTTGATAGTGCCAAAAATACTGTTTATTATCCTATAAAATTTCAGATATTTTTTTTTTCACTTTTGGTCGTAAAAGTTTTGTTGTAGAGGACCTTCCCTTTAAAAATTTTTTTCCACAATTTTGTTTTGATTTGAGGGATTTGAGAATAGCTTTTTGTTTGCCGTTTTTAATGAGACTTTCCAAAACTCTTAAATACCTTCTAAAATTTTTATCTTTCGAAAATGGTGCAAATTCAGGGGGAAGCGAGAAAAGGGGGGGGTAACTGGGTAGGGGTAGAGAGAAGGTGCCCTTCCATGCGGGCGAAACCCCAAAGCCAGGGGATCGCGTTTGCAGGACCGCGGGCCCTGTCTTTTGGGGGTCGGGGCCCTGTAAATCTCATAACAACACGACGCCAATCTGTTCTCATTTTTACTGCAACCTACATCCAGCAGTCTTACCTCCTCCGTCCTCCCGTTCACGGCCACAATGTCGTCATCAGCATCAACCCGCATCCGTCCAACATTGAAGCGAAGCAGCCCAAATAGTCAACTCGTGTACCCACCACTGTGATAATCCATTTTATCTGAAGACCGTCTTTGATGACAAAAAATGCGGTTGGGGTTCATAAGGCATTTAAAAGATCAAAAGGCAAAGAGTGATGATTTTGTCTGCTCTGAGCGCAAGTTACTCAGCCATCAGAGGAGAGAAAGGAAGCCATTTCAATCTGTTCAAAATCCCAGCGGTCGGCCAACGCCTTGCAGTGCCTCTTTGCTTGTATCCCGCAGCATCCCTGGATCAGAATGTCGAGGACGACGAAGTCACCTAGTTATGATAATTAATGACGACATTGCGGATTCCAATGGTCTTTCAGCAGAATTTGCTGCGAGCGCTTCATCACTGGACGAGAGAGGAAAAACGCTGGGGTATTGCAATAGGTCTCCGCCTCAAAAAGGGAGAGGGCATTCGCAGAAGCTGCTGGATATGATTCCGCCCAGCCAACGTCAGCGGAAAACCCCGCTCTCACCTATCGCCGTCTAAAAGGTCCAGGACCCTCTCAAGCATGGCCTTCTTTGAGCATGCCTCTGATTCACCCATGGTCATATGGCCGCCTTTGCCATAAACGCATAAGTAGAGGCAAGAAATCTTAGGTGTTTAACCCCCACCAACATTGTCTAGTCAGATGCAGCGAATGCCATGAGTTGAAATGAGGCAAACACTTGGCCAAAAAAGGCCATACCGACGTCGGGCTTCCAACCACTGTCACACCCCTCTGTCTCCGCATCCTCCTCCTCCCGCCACCACCAATGCTTTCCTCAGCTGCCCATATCTCTCAGAGTCATGATCGGGATCAGCCCTCCGCTTCAGCCCTCTCACCGTCGCCCGAGTACCACCACCCCACCAGAGAACATCCTACCCTTCTCCATCCACCAGTTTGATGACCTGCACGCCGTTACACGACAGTCTAACGCACCAGCCCTTCTGTCTTCCAGGTTTGGAGCAGAAGAAACACTTTTAACCCAAACCACCCGGGCCAAAAGCCTAAAATTTTGGGTTTTTGGGCCGGGTTTTTTGGGCCTTGGAAATGTTCCCTTTTTTCCGCTGGGAGACACAGATGGGTTCCGCCCCCTCATGGCCATTGCCTCCCCCCCCAATACCAAAAGGCGAGAAAAGGGGCTTTTCCCTTTGCCAGAAAAGCCGTCCCTCCCGGGGGCCCAGCCACGGCCTTTCAAAAATTTAAAAGCAAATTGCTGCACGGGTGCCCTGGAAAAGTCCTTTCTGCCCACCAAACAAAGGGACAAAAAGCACGGCCTTTTTTTGGGCCACTAAAATCTCTGTGACAGCTCACGGGTTTGAGCTGGGTTGATGTCTTTTTGGGGTCGTGACGGGGGGGGCTCTCAGGCTCGGCGCACCCCCCTTCAAAAACCGCAGGAAGGGTGCGGGGCCCTCTTTCCCCCCCAAGGTCCTCTGGTGGCAACACAGGGCCCAAAAGAAACCGGGCCGTGTTGAAAAAAATTTTCTGTTTTGGAAAGACCGTCCAAAAAACAGGCCCAAAAGCTGTGGACGGCACCCCCTCAACAAAGGCCCAAGCGCGGCTGGTGAAAAAGAACCTTGTAAACCCAAGGGGTGGTGTGGGATAAAGGGGGCAAAAACGGCGGCCACCCTTAAAAATCGGGCTGGAGCACGCCCCCTTGCCTGGAAACCAGCCCATGAAACCTTTCGTCCAGAAATTTCTAAAGGGGCAACCCGGGGTCTGGACGGCCTGCTAAAGGGGGCCCCAGGTCGGGATTTCCCCGCCTTCCGGGAATTCGAACCCGTTTCGCCCGCCGGGCTGCTTTTGCAGCGCAGCTCGGCCCCCCCGTAAAACGTCTCATTTTTTGACGGGGCAAACACGTTTAAAATTCCACCCTCCACATGCTCCACGTTTTGGGGCAGCAGCGAAAAGCCTTTTACGAAAGGTAGGGAAAGTGACAAAAGGCCTGACAAGAAAGGGGTGGGGGACCCCCGGGGGTTGGGGCCCCGAGAGTGGAGGCAGGGAAAGACCTCCGGCCCCAAATCCTTGCCATTTTTTTGAAAAAGCCCCAAAAGGTCAGCAAAAAAGCCCTTTCACATGACATTGTGTGATCTTAGTTCGAACGGTCGTCTGCACATTTCTGAAACAACGGGCCCCCGAAAGCACGGGAGGGAGAGGGAAACCAAAAGCGGAAAACCGGACCTCTCCCCTTTTTCAAACCAAAAAGGCCCCCAAACAGTTTAAACAATTTTTATCGGTTTTCTTTTACCATGGTTCGGGGCCAGGGGCAAAGGCAAGGGGGCGCACCCAGCTCTCGGGTTGCATCAATCGGGGCAAGTCAGGGCTGTGTTGAAGCTGGGGCCTGAGGAAAGGGAAAGGAGGGAAGGGGAGGGGGAAGGAGGGGGGTGGTTTTTCCTGGACACCGACGTTACCAAAAGCCCTCCCTTTGGAAAGTTTTTTTTTTGGGGGGCGAATTTGGGGGGGGGAGGAGGAAGATGGGGAAAGATCATTTTGCTTTTTGCCCCTCCCCCAAGGTTTGGGGAAAAATCAAGGCCCATCCTCACATGATTTGCTTGGATGCCCATTTTTTCCTCCAACATGACCCTCGCAAAAGGCCATAAAAAAAGAAAAACATTTACGGGTGGCCACCCTCCGGGTCCCCGGTACAAAACAAAACTAAAGCATTTTTCCTTTCCCACCCACCCAATAGAGAGAAAATCAGGAAAAGGGGGAAAACCCTTTGGGCTGTTTTGATCAACGGGAACCCATCTGTTGCTCTGCTTCCTTCCCCAAATGTCAGGGTGGAACAAAATCAGCGACGGGGACAGCATTAGAGGGGGCAAGTAGCCTTTGGGGGCGGGCACCGGCAAGGGGGCAGAAGCCTAATGGGGGGACCCTGGAAATTTCTTTTTTTAAACCACCTCACCAACGCTGCAATGCAGGGCACACATCCAACCAAAATCGAACCAGCTTAAGACAGGGGTGCACGACAAAACCGCGTCTCAACACCCGATTTTTTTGTATTTTTCCCGGGACCCAATAGACTTCTGGGTACCCAAAATGGACGAATGGCCCAAAGCGGGCTCGCCAAAACCATAGGGTTTTGGGCCCCTGCCCAGCACCAGGGTCAAAACGAGTGGCCCTTTCCCTCACGGGTAGCTTTCATTACAAAACCAAACCCATCCCCCTTTCCCCCCAAAAATGTGGATCTTTGACTTTATCAAAAAGAACGGGGCATGGTTTTCTCTGATGATGTTGGGGCCCCCCAAATTTGCCGAGTCACCGATTATTTCCCCGGTTCTATTTTTCCACATTCCCTTCAAACAGAAATGGCCCTTGAAACCCTTTTTTTTTTAAAAGATCAAATTCCTTTAAATGCAATTTTTTTTCTCAGTTCCCAACCTTCATTTTGCCCGGGTTTTTGCTGTGAAGACTGTAGAAGGGCCCGCAAGGTTTTATGACAAAAACCGAATTTAATTTACTCACTTTTTTCTTTAGAAGTTTTTTGATGGGTTTTTTAGTCCCTGTTGCTGTGAGATACAGCAAAAAACCCTGGCCTTTGGAACAGAAAGTGGCTTCTAATGGCCATTTCTCATCACAAAAATTTTAAAAGTGGGGGGCCCCCGGGGAAAATCATATTTAAAATTTTTTGGGGTCCCGTTTTTCTTTTGAGATACAGCATAAACAGGCCCATTTGGGAAAAGAGATTTTGGGTTTTTAAATGGCATTTTTTTTCCCCTCAAAAAAATTTTTTAAAAGTGGCTGAGAAAATTTATTTTTATAAATTTTTTTTGGGGCCCTGCTGCTTTTTAAAAGCCCGCAATACTACAGGGCCTATTAAAAAAAAAAATGTTGTTTTTTAACCGACATTTTTTTCTTCCCAATTGTCAAAATTTTGGGTCAAGGCATGTTTTTTAATTTTTTTGGGGGATTTTCGTGACAAAGCACTATACAAAAGGGCCTATTTTTAAAAAAAATTTTTTTTCTAACCCAAAATTTGTTCTTCAAAAAATTTTCAAAAAAATTTGGGTCATGGGGCCCGTTTTTTAATTATTTTGGGCATTTTTGCTGGGGAAATTTTACAGATAAACAGGTCCTATTGTAAAAAAAAAAGGGGTTTTTTAACAGAAAATTTGTTCTTTACAAAATTTTCAAAAAGTGGCTCAGGGTGATGGGGCTGAAAAAAAAAAAAAAGAAAAGGTAAGGGCACTGGGAAAAGGACACATTTTGCAAAAAAACTTTGTTTTTTTTCAAGAACTTTAACCCTAGCTACAATCCCCGTATTAGCAAAAACCCCTTTTTACAATTAAAAAAAAGAAAAAAAGACATGGTGGATTCCCTCCTATTTTAAAAAAAGTGTTTTTTACGATTTAAAAATAAAAAAAAAACTTGCATGTACAAAATAGCCCGGTAAAAAAATTCCCTCTGAATTGTTTCAAGGGAGGGACAGGGAAAAACTTTCCAAAAGTAGGGTTTTTTACAGAGGACAAAGGATATTGGGTCACGGAACCGAGAACAAAGAACCGAGACAAATTTTTCCCCCAGCACGTTTAAATAAAATGAGAAAAAGAAAAGCCCCAAAAAAAAGGGGGAAACCCCCGGGGGAACAGGGGCGGCTACCCAACTTTTACGTGTTCGAGGGAAAGGGGGAGGGCTTACCCACACTTCCCCCCAAATCCTTTCTTCACACGACTGTTTTCCCTTGCTGATCTAAGGGCATTTTTTTTCCTGTTAAAAAGAAAGACGGGCGCCAGCCCCGGGCCCCCTCCGCACCCACGGGAACCCGGGCCCCGGCAGCCCGATCCTGCGTGTTAATAAAATGACAAAAACGTAAACCTTGGGGTTTTCCCCCGCACCCACTGTAAGGGCTGGCCCCCGGCAGCTGACCTCCGTGTTAAAAAGAAGACTACGGCAGCACTGGGGTCCAAAAACCCTTAGGGGCAATCAGGAGAGCTTTAAAATTCCCCTAAAAAATCAGATTTTTGAAAAAGGTGATTTCTGTGGGTTAAGTAGTATCCAAAAAAAAGGGGCTCCAGGCCGGACACAATTGCACAAAATTTTAGGCTTAAAAAATTTTTTTGGGGCTGGAGTCCCCAATGGGGGGGCCCCCTCATTTGATCTCCAGGGGGGTCTGCCCTAACACTGAAGAAGGGTTTGGAGGAAAAAGAAAACCCTTTTAATTGATTTGGGTTTAATCAGTCCCCCAGAACCAAAGGGGGGCAAATGTCTTTCCCAAATAAAATTTTTTGATTTTTAGGGGAATTTTTTTATTACTTATTCGGTGTGCGGGAAACGAATTAACACAACTACCAAAGTTTAAAAAAAAAAACCTTTAAAAAAAATGCAGGGGTGGTGTATGTTGTATTTTTTCACACTTGAAAAAAAAAAACAAAAAAGGGGAATACTGTAAAACCCATAATTTAAAACTTCCCTAAATCAATTCTGTAAACAAATGTCAGTTAGCAAAAAATATGCTAAATGACAGTCACTGTACAAAATAGCATAGCACTTTGTGATCTGTGGGTCAAACAGGTTTAGGGATCATGCTGTGGTACAGGACAGGTCTATTCAATGTCCAGTTCAACTAAAATGGTGGTTCAAAGACTCCTATTTCTAAAAAAGAAAGTAGAAACAGCACTGGGATTTGAAAAGCTAGATGAGTGCACGTCCCACAGGCTGAATGAAGCCTGAAACAATGTCAAAAATAGAAAGGACAGCACTTAAGAAGAAAAAATGGTGTCTTTATTCCAGCAACGTTTCAGCTCTGAACAGAGCCTTTTTCAAGCAACAACATAAAGTGCAGCAGTGTTTATAAAGGAAGTGCCATAATACACACAATAAAGTGATCAATTACATATTTAAGTCCAAACTGTTATCCAAAATGTGTTTTTACAATAAAATTACCAAAAAACATTATTCACTCATAAAAGATCTCACCCACAATGAGTATATTATATAAATGTGTCATATACGTGAATGCAAATTGTTACATAAGTTAAGTGAACATAATGAGGTTGCAGGTGCAATAAATCGTATTGTAATTACATTGCTTCTTTAGAGTAGTTCCTCCTCACTGGGTATGATGCATCTCCATAGACCATCTGCGGCGTCTCTGTAATCATACCGCGCATGCGCAAGGTAAATTCAACTGCGTGTGCGCGCCTCTCTTCAATGTGTCTTAGGTTGCTATGGCATTACAACTAGACTGCTTATCGCGCGTGACGTATACAGTTGCCATAGCGATGCAAGAAGCTTGCACCGGCGCACTGAATCTCCTAGCTCCACAGGCCAGTGAAGCAATAGACCGGAGATGTATTCAGAGGTAAGTGTAAAGAATAAATCAAAAACTATAAAACCCCACAGGAATGAAAGACCCCAACAGGGACCACAGTCACACAGAACAACTGCATGACGCAAGGACCCAAGGGCGCTCCTAGATCAACCCGGAAAACCAGGCATAGCCTCCGATCGACTGTCCAAGGAAATGTATCTAGACACAGGGCGCGCAAGATCCAAACGACAGCGCAGCTTAATAATACATATTTAGCAAAAACCACTTAACCCTGTAAACCTTTATAGAGGATAGTAATATTACGACAGAACACAGGAGAAAACATTCTGATCCCCAGGAGTCCGGAGCACTCTATATTATCTATAAAAAAAGAAAGAAAAAAATTAATGAATTAATAAACAAGGATTTTTTTTTTTAAATAATATTATACATCAGATTATATCAAAAACAAGCACCTTTATGTCTTTCATGCACAGACAGTGGAACGAATGTGACAAAAAGAAGAAGAGACCTCAGTATTAAACATTTGTTGGTAATTTTAAAATTCTAATATTTAATACCCGCCCGGATAAAATGTATCCAATTTATGTATCCATTCCAGTTCCTTACGTTTAACAACATACTTCTAACCTGTCTTTCTTCTAAGGGAATGTATCAATAATCCAAAATTTTTAAATCTTCAGTTTTGTGTTTTAATCCCTGAAATGTCCTGAAACTGGAAATCCATTTTACCCAGTTGATCGTAGATTTATGTTTATTTTATTCGAACACACATTCTTGAGTTTTTTCCCCAACAATAATAGTTTCAGGGAACATAAGGGACATAAATGACATAATCCCTTTTACACGTTAGGAAGTGATTAATTTTGAATCCTCTTCCATTTTTAGGGTGTATAAAAGTATCTCCGGGAAACTTGCACGGACTTTTTTTGCATTTCTTATATATTTTCATCGGTGTTTGAATATGACTACTTTTTCCCAAACATCTTTTCAAACTCAGGGAGGATGGGGGGAGGGATTCACAGGAATGTCAGGAGATGCAACCTTCTTGGACCTCCATCTATTAAAAAATTAAAAGGAGATGGGGGAAAAAAAACCCCCCCCACCCCCCCCCCCCCCCCCCCCCACCCCCCCCCCCCCCCCCCCCCCCCCCCCCCCCCCCACAATTACAAATTTAAACAAAATTTTTGGGGTAACAATTTGACCCCTTAAAATTTTTTCGGGAAAGATGATTTTTGTCAACTTTTATGCAAAAACCAATAAATATGACTGAATCATTCTACTTAACATTTGGTTTTTTCAAGTGAACAGTTAAAAGTGATTCTAGGGTTAAGGAACTTGATGATTATACTATCTGGGCTCCTGAGCAATGAGGTTTTTGATTAAGTACAAGGATGATTTTTCTCAGTCTTTAGCTAAATTTAGAACTGATTTGGAAAGTACAAAAAGACAAAAAGTGGCACCCGGTTGATTTGGAGGATTACGGACTGGCAGGGTATATAATGGCAGAAACCAATGGGGGAATGGGAAATTTTTTAAACAAGAAATATGTTCAAAAAAGAAAAAAAACGTATATCATCATCAGATCCAGAAGCACAGGACACACCTTCTTTTTTAGGTCTGGATACCCCTTCCCCAAACGTACCAGGAGAGGGGGCCACAAACACAAACGTCGGTACAAGAGTTCGAGCGACCAGAGAAAAGAAAGGGAAATTTGCCTTCCAGAACAGGATAAAGAACAAGATCTAGTGGTAATATTTCCTCTTATGAACTGTCGAATATTGAAATTAAAGCCTTGAATAAAGGACTTTCTTTTTGTCCATCTAATAACATCCAGATCTTTTTGAGTTTTTCAGAAAAATTAAGTTGAAGGTATTTTTTTCTAATTTATCGCCCCAATTTCCCGGGGGTTTAAAAAAAAATTTTGAAAAAACAAACTTTTGATATTGTTTTTCAAAAAAAGGGATTACAAAAGGGAAAAGAAATTTTTCCCCCTTATCCCGGAAAATCCTAATATTAACCCTTTTGAATCTAGAAAAAAATTTGGGGGTTTAAAAAAAAAACGGAAAGTATTTGGGATTTGAATTAAAAAAAATATAGAAATAAGTGAGAGACAGTTAAAAATTTAAATTATCAAAAATAACAAAAATTCCCTTTCAAACCTGCTGATAAAGGGGGACCCTTGGCTAAAGGATACGAAAATTATAGGGGCGAAATTATGGGACAGTTGAATAAAAAAACATCAGTAATTAAATTTAAATTGCCCCTAACCTTTTTCCAAATTTTAAAATCAAAAATTAAAACACTTTTTTTAAAGAACACAGTAAATAAAATTTTAAAGATAAAAAATTAGGGGATTTCGATTGAAAATTTTCCCAACAACTCCACGGTTCAAAACTGAATTCCCAAAAATCCCTAAATCCTTAAAAAAATTTCCGCCGGGCTGCCCCCTATTGTATTTGGCGGGGCCTCAATTTTTGGGCCCTAAAGCCATTTTTTTTGGAAAAAATTGTTGAAAAAATTTTTGAAAGTTCACCCAAGGTCATACTTCAGAAAATACCACAAATTTTTTTTAATTTTAAATTAGCACACTTGAGGTTATGGAGAATGAAATCTTGGTATCTTTTTAAATGAAATAAATCTAAATCCCTTCAAAAATAACATAAAGGGGGGAAAAATTTAAACCGGGTTTTTTAAAAAGTTTTTGAACGAAATCGTTTAAACCTGTAAAAAAATTGAATTTTTGATCGATCAATTGGAATTTAACCCACTAAAAATTTAATTTCCCTTTTCGGGAAAAAAATTTTTATATTAAAAGGGGAAAAGGGGACCGCAGGGGGTCAAATGTTGCCCCGGAACTATCCCCAACATTTTTTTTCATTTAAACCCTTGAGGAAAAAATTCATCTATGTGTCCCACCATTTCCCACACAAGTGGTTGGATGGTGGCGTTACATAGATGACACTTTTTTATTTGGGTGGGGGGTTTACTTTTGGAAATTTTTAATTTGAATTTTTTAAATTTTATAAATCCCAAAAAAGTTTGACTTTAAATTTACATGTCTTATTCTTTAGATAGTTACAATTTTGGATACTATTTTTAAAAACCAAGAAACAAATTGCCACAGATCTATTTGTAAAATCTATTTGGATAAAAAAAATACCCTCCATCAAAAATGCTTCCACCCTTTAGACCCATTTTAAAACTCTTTACCGAATAGGCCAACTTCTAAGAAAAAAAAGGATTTTTTTCTGACCCCTCATTTTTTAGACAGAAACCCTTGAGGAAATGTCTTCAAAATTTTAAAAAGCACGGGTTTTACCCGGGAAAGCCCTAAAAAACCTTTTACAAAAAAAGAGGGGGGGCGAAAAAATCGATAGGAAGGGCACTATTTAAAAAAGGGAAAAAAAAAAAGGGCTTGTAAGAACAAGGGTAACTTGTGTTACAAATTTTTAAAATAAATTTTCAAAAAAAATAAGAAATCTGATTAGAAAGAGAAGGGCATATAAAAAAACCCAAAATTTTTTTCCACAAATTAAAGAGTTTCCCGATTCCCCCCTTTAAATGGAAATAAGAAACCCAAAAAATTTTTAAAGGGAAATTTTAGCCCCCCCCGGAACCCAAAAAAAAATTCCCAACCTACACAATCTAGATTAGGGTGTTACCCTTTGTTTTCTTCCCCAAAAAATTGTCGAAAACCCTTATAAAAGGAATATTTTTTATCCCACCCTAAAAATGGTAAAAATCAAAAATTAAAACTTTCCTAACTTAAAAGCAGTTTTGTCATTTATGTCCTTAAGTGTCCCTGCAAACTATTATATGTAGGTGAAAAAAAACTCAAAAAATTCGTGTTCGAATAAATAAACAAAACAACGATCAAACTGGGGAAAAATTTGGGTCTTTTTAGTTTTAAGACAATTTTTTTGGGAAATTTAAAAAAACAAAACTGAAGATTTAAAATTTTGGATTATTGAACAAAATTCCCTTAAAGAACGAAAGACAGGTAATAAAGTATGTTGTTAAAACGTAAGAACTGGAATGGATACTAAATTGAATACATTATATCCGGGGGTTTTAAATATAGAATTTAAAAATTTACCCACAAATGAATAACTGAGGTTCTCTTCTTCTTTTTGTCCATTATCGTCCACTTCTGAGTATGAAAGCACAAAAGGGTGCTAGTTTTTAAATATAATCTTGATGTAAAATATAATTTTTAAAAAAAAAAATCTTGTTTATTAATTTTATTTTTTTTCTTTCTTTTTTTATAGATAATATGAGTGCTCCGACTCCTGGGATCAGATGTTTTCTCCTGTGTCTGTCGTAATATTACTATCCTCTATAAAGGTTTACAGGGTTAAGTGTTTTTGCTATAATATGTATATTAAGCAGCGCTGTCGTTTGGAACTTGCGCGCCCTGTGTCAGTAATGTGGACCGTCGCTCGGAGGCTCTGCCTGGTTTTCCGGGTTGATCCTAGGAGCGCCCATGGGTCCTTGAGTCATGCAGTGTCCCTGTGTGACTGTTGGTCCCCTGTGGGTCTTTCATTCCTTTTGGGTTTTATAGATATTGATATCTTCTTTACACTTACCCTAAAACAACATCTCCGGTCTATTGCTTCACTGGCCTGTGGAGCTAGGAGATTCAGTGCGCCGGTGCAACTTCTTGCATCGCTAGGCAACTGTATACGTCACACCGCGATAAGCAATCTAAATTGTAATGCCATAGCAACCTAAACGCATTGAAAGAGAGGCGCGCACATTGCGCATTGGATTTACCTTGCGCATGCTCGGTATATTACAGAGACGCCGCAGATGTCTATGAATGCATCATACCCAGTGAGGAGGAACTACTCTAAAGAAGCAATGTAATTACAATACGATTTATTGCACCTGCAACCTCATTATGTTCACTTAACTTATGTAACAATTTGCATTCACGTATATGACACATTTATATAATATACTCATTGTGGGTGAGATCTTTTATGAGTGAATAATGTTTTTTGGTAATTTTATTGTAAAAACACATTTTGGATAACAGTTTGGACTTAAATATGTAATTGATCACTTTATTGTGTGTATTATGGCACTTTCCTTTTTAAACACTTGCTGCACTTTAAGTGTTGCTTGAAAAAGGCTCGTTCATTTGCTGAAACGTTGCTGGAATAAAGACACCATTTTTTCTTCTTAAGTGCTGTCCTTTCTATTTTAGACTCCTATTTCTGGCACTTTTTAAATCTGGGGGTCATGCAGGTTTGGGGCTCATGCTGTGGCCCAGGGCAGGGATAGTCTATGTCCAGTTCAACTAAAATGGTGGTTCAAAGACTCCTTTTTTTCTTGTACTTTTTATATGTGGGTCAGACAGGTTTAATGGTCATTGTGCGGTACAGGACAGATATAGTCAATGTCCAGTTCAACTAAAATGGTGGTTCAAAGACTCCTATTTCCGGCACTTTTTAAATCTGGGGCATGCAGGTTTGGGGCTCATGCTGTGGCCCAGGACAGGGATAGTCTATGTCCAGTTCAACTAAATGGTGGTTCAAAGACTCCTTTTCCCAGCACTTTTTAATCTGTGGGTCAGACAGGTTTAATGGTCATACTGTGGTACAGAACAGGTATAGTCAATGTCCAGTTCAACTAAAATGGTGGTTGAAAGACTCCTTTTTCCGAAACTTTTTAATCTGTGGGTCAGACAGGTTTACTGGTCATACTGCGGTCCAGGACAGGCATAGTCAATGTCCAGTTCAACTAAAATGGTGGTTCAAAGACTCCTTTTTCAGGCACTTTTTAATCTGGGGGTCAGATAGGTTTAATGGTCATGCTGCGTTCCCGGACAGGATAGTCAATGTCCAGTTCAAGTAAAATGATGGTTCAAATCATACTGCCTCCTGGCACTTTTTAATTTGTGGGTCATGCAGATTTAAGGGTCAGGCTGTGGTGCAAGACAGGGATAGTGAATGGCGTGTGATTTTTTTTCTGTGGCTTTTATAACCTAAGTGTGTTGCCTAAGATGTAGCACATATCCATTGACTGTTGTGGATGTTAATTCCAGCTCTCCAGCCCTGTTTGGGTGTAATAATGAAGGTGTTGTTCCTCTCCAATAGACTTTAATGGTCATCGGCGATAATCTATTATCGACTATCGGAAATCGTCTTGATAATTGCCGATATCGACTATCGGCCCGATGACGATAGTCAATGTAATCGCTCATCACGAGATATAATGACTATCGACCCGATAAGGATAGTCAACGTAATCGCTCATCACTATTAGTAATACATAACATCATAATGGTGGCATCCCTGGAATTGCACTGACCTGCAGAATAAAATGAACGTGTCATTCATACCTCACGGTGAATTCTACCATACAAAGAATATATGAGGTTTCTCAGTATATGCAACATAAAAAGTCCTCGTGGTTATGTTGTGGCAAGCATTACAATAGCAAAATGCCCACATGAAAAATAAAATATGGAAGACGTTGATAAAAATATCAAAAAAGGAAAGTCCACAACAGTGATTAAGGGGTTTTGGGGCTTACCTTAACATAACAATCTTGCCCTTAAAGGGAATGACTTAATGAAACATTCTAACCTCAGCCCCTGTGCCACAAATTCAAAGAAGGCTTATAGCTTACTTTAAATTTTATGTTGAGTTACTGTGTTGCTATTTGTGATATTCATATATTTGGGAACATATTTGATGTTATTTTTTACTTTTCTTAAATTTTGCCCTCTTTTCTTTTATTTCTCAATGCTCAGGCTGAATTGGCTTTCAACCTTGAGTGTTGTTGCACTGTATGACACAAGCATCTGTGCTGACTGAAAACTACTTGTTGATTTATTTGTTTAAACTGTTGTTTTAAGAATTTTTTTGCTGTTTTTTCTGTTGTTGGTTTGAAGTTTACAACCTTACTAATTGAAAATAAAGTAAGTGTGCAAACTTTTTACATTCATTTTCTAAAAAAAAAACCCTGGTTATTGCACTATAGCTCTGCTGTTTCTTCCTGAACTCCACATATGAACGTAAATATATGCAATAACAAATCCAGTAATGTTTTTACTAATATGCTAGGTGATAGTGCCATCTATTGGAAAAAGATGAACACCACTTTACTCATTCATAAACAATTTATAGCACCATGAACGTGGGCCAGAACAATTCAGGCAGTACTGCTGTCAAGGGCTTGATCATTCCACTAGCAAATAGGGGCCCAAAATTTGGTAACTAAAAATTCTTGGTTATGCAACATACTCCAGGATAAGCACCACCAGTATAATTACAAAGCAAAGGAAGGAAGGGGAAGCTATTACATGTGACTGAGGCAAAATGAGAAACAGGGAGACACTATCCATCCAGAAACAGTCAAGAAGATGTTGTGTGGCTGTGTATAAATCTACGTCTTTTGAAACTGTAAATAGTAATTAGTCAATGAGAGTTTGCTATCAGCTCTACAATAGAAACATAGAAGATTTCCAACAAGAAAAGACCACATGGACCATCTAGTCTGCCCGTATATTATTTCAGTTGAGTTTTTATCTTATTGTTAAGGTTTACGAGTCAGGAATACTGTATGCAAGTGTGATGGTCATGGTGGTTCAGAGCTACCATTAGTGGTGTGCTGAAAGGTGTAGTGCTTTCAGTGAAAGAAGGAGTACAGAGACAGCAGAAACTTAGCAGGCTTTACTCATGGCTAAAGCTTATGGGATGTCATAATTACTATTTCCACATTATCTCTGTGTCCATTTTGCATTCCTCTTTGTCAAGCAGGAATAGCCTCTATTTTTCCTGCCCGCAGTGATCCCTTAGGCCCAATAGCGCAGTTTAGGTCTTCCACATCTGGTAGGCCATAGGCTTCCCATGCCACTTTATCATGAATCTAGCAATTAGCTAGTGTTGCCAGACAGACTTCTTCTCCTTCACTGGTGATATCCCTTCTGGCCTCATGCCACTTTAATATGGTTTGGTGATCTTAATTCCACATGGGACTCTATCCAGGACAGGTTTCTTGTTAAATCTTAGATTGGCAGATGACCGAGAACTTTTAGACCCTGTAGAGGTAGAGGGGGCATTTTGCGATTGTAATGCTTGCCACTGAACACACCGCGGACATTACCCCTGTCATTGTCGGAAGAATTTATATAGTGGTGATACTTAATCCAGACAAAGACCAAGCACAGTATTCCTCATATCGCCCTAAATGTATTTTGCAGACAGATGTCAAGATCCTGGCAAAAGCGTTAGCTCTGCACCTCATTTCTGCCATCTTATCCATAATTCATGATAACATACGGCGATTAATCTTTGTCGTCTACACATGAATCTGCAGACATCCCATTCTAATGTTGGTTCTAGAGTTTCGGTGTCTTTAGACACAAATAAGGCATTTAACTTAGTTGAATGGGCTAATCTTTGGGCCGTGCTTTGGAAATTTGGCTTTGGTCCAAACTTTTTTTTAGATGGGTGCAGCTCTTGTATAGTCATCCATGGGCTCAAGTTCGGGTCATGGGATAGTCTCTGATTTGTTCCCACTTTTCCATGGCACTCAGCATGGATGCCCTCTCTCTCTCTCTCCTCTTCTAAATAGCCATAGAACCTTTAACTGTTAAAATTAGACAAGAACCTTTTGTTCCCGGCTATATTACTAATGGTCTTCATGAAAAATCAGTTTATATGTAGATGATGCCCTTCTGTATCTATATGATATTTTTTTTGCCTCGGGCATTAGAGACAATTGACATCTTTGGTTGCCGCTTGGGTTTTCTGATTAATTAGAGTGACTCTTGCATAATTACTTTCTATGTTTCAGTTCCTTTGGCAACTTTCACCTCTCTGCCTCTGAACTGAATTTTTGAGTGTACGTATTTAAGATTTAGGATTTCCAGGCCTCCACTAGAATTTGTACATTTTAATCCTCTTTTAGCTTTCCTTAAAGTTAAGATTGTTAAGTGGGATAAGTTACCCTTATCTTTGATGGCTTATTACTAATATAAAGCAAAGGGGAGAAAAAGAGAGATGTATAGCACACAGCGCTCCTAGTGTATTATCCTAGGTTAGATGGATATTACAGAGACAGGGTAAACATGCTCATCTTTTCATGTTGTGCACTTGGTTATGGAGGCACAACTCTCCACTGCACAGATTGTTATTCAATAGATGGAATAGTCGGCTTTGCGACCACTGTCTCTTGTAGATCTCCCACTGAGTGGGGGGGGGGGGGGGGCCTTTTCGCTGCGTCAAGACGGCAAAATCGCGTGGAGTAGGTATAAATTTAAAAATAGGAGTTGGAGTAATGTCGCCCCCACATCTGGCTTTGACCAAGACTATATTTCCCACTAGTAAATGAAGACGTAGGTCCCCCAAGTTAAAGCTTTTTTTTTTTTTTTTATTGAAATATAAAAACAAGGCGTTTCATATACAGGTCGGACACTTTGTCGGGTCTAATACAAACACAGATGACCCGTACATTTAAATGTAATGGTTTACAAGATTGACAGCTCCCTAATCCATTAGCTGTGCTCCACAATCCTAAAAGAACTGTGAACAACCTCCACAGTTTATAATAAAAAATAAAATTTCCAACTATTTAAAATCCATTTGTAGATTTGTAGTTTTACATACCGTAGTAACTAAAATTAATATAAATGACCTGAAGAAAACCTGTATTGACAACAATTTGTCCCTAGGTGTCACTACTTGATAAACCCATCATAGTATCTTTATTTATTATTTATTAAAACAATCTGGCTTTGGGAAGGTATTTTGTTCTCGTATTTTAAGTAATTTAATTATTAAATTAGTTCTGTAGCTTTGTTAAGGCCATATAGAGCAAAAGATTGCATCTGGAATTTCTAGTACATCTCTTTGCGGCTTAAAGCTTCAAAGCAATTTATTGTATCCTCCGGAATTAAATCTCAGTGGAACATCAAGAATCAGAATTAGTGTTGAGCGATTGCGTTGGCTATCGAGATCGAGCGATAGTCGATAGTCGGCCGCTATCGATAAGGTTTTTCGATATTGAGCATCGTATTATGAGGTTACCACTAAAGTCCTATGGGAGAGCAACAAACCTTATTATTACAAACCCAAAACAAAGGCTGGAGAAGCTGAAATTAACATCACAACAGTCAAAATGGAAACGTTCACCATCTTATGCAACACACTTAGGTATAAAATTCTCAGAAATAAAGTCACAGTACCATTCACTATCCCTGTCCTTGTACCCACAGCATGACCATAAACCTGCATCACCCACAAATTAAAAAAGTGCCAGAAGTGCAGTATGATTTGAACCATCAAAGTTACTTGAACTGACATTGAAAATCCCTGTTGGGCCTGGAACGCAGCATGAGCCCCAAACCTGCATGACCCCCAGATTAAAAAAGTGCAGAAAAAGGAGTCCTTTCAACCACCATTTTAGTTGAACTGGAACATAATAACTCTCCCTGTCCTGGGCCACGTAATGACCATTAAACCCTGTCTGACCCCCCAATTAAAAAGTGCCGAAAAGGAGTCTTTCAACCACATTATAGTTGAACCTGGACATTGACTATAACCTGTCCTGTGCCACAGCAATGACCAGGGCCGATTTACAGGGGTGCGGTGATAGCCCAGGCTGTCGTCCTTCATCTATAATACGCAGGATAAAATGCCCTTATTTACGCAGCAACAAAAACTTGTCGTGCTGAAGCAGAGATGCGTAAGCGGAATTGTGAGAACTCCAGCCTGTCCTCATTACACAGCAATACCTGGAAGCGCTTGCCCCTCCATAAGAGTGTGTACCAATTGAGCTCACATGGAAAAACTGTTTGGTTAACGCTCCTGTTACACCCCCGGTGCCCTTTTGCTTGGCATTCTTTTTCCATTTTACTCAACGTGCTGGAGGAAATTTGTCCTCTGTACTTTGTTCCTCTGTCCGTGCTCCATACTCCATGTCCTCTGAATAACTACATCTATTCAAGTTATCCTGTACCATCCCACCCTTTACAATTCCAGGGGAATTTTTTTACCAGCTATTTTGTACATGCAAGTTTTTTTAGTAGTTTAATTCTTGAAAACACATTTTTAAAATAGGATGGAATCCCACATGTCTTTGTTTCGCCTTTTTTTCATTGTTTAAATAGGGATTTCCTCAATACAGGGATTGATAGCTATGTTAAAGATCTTGCAAAAACAAGTCATTTGCAACATGAGTCCATAACAGTGTCCAACCTATTCCTGTTTCTGACAGCACCATCACCCTTGAGCCACTCTTGACAATTGTGAATGAACAAATGTCTATTAGAAACAACAATTTTTTATATAGACCTGTAGTATTGCTGCATTTCAAAGCAAAATTCCCCCAAAAATTCAAAGCATGACCTTTGAGCCACTTTTGACAATTGTGAAGACAAATGTCTGTTATAAACAACATTTTTTGTTTTTATAATGACCTGTATTATTGCTGCCATTCAAGGCAGCCATGACCAAAAAATTATAAATATGAACTTCTCAGCACTGTTAAAAATAGTGAGGGGAGAAATGCCACTTAGAACCACATTTCTGTTACAAAGGACCATGAATTCTTGCTGATCTCACAGCTACATAACCCCAAAAAATTCTAAAAATGACATTCTCATCCACTATTACAATTGTGAGGGAGAAATGCCACTTTAGAGCCACATTTCTGTTCCAAATGACCATAATTAATGCTGTATCTCAGAGCAACTGACCTCAAAACCATTGACAATGCAAAAACTTCTTAATATAAAAGTCAGTAAATGGAATACTGTCTTTACATGAAACCTAGCAGTCTTTACAGTCTCCACACACAAAAGAGAATAAAAGAGGAAAAGAGAAAAAAATTGCAAGTATAGAAATGATCATTATAAAAAAAATAAGTTTTGAAAGGAATGTGAAGTAGGAACCGGGCAACTAATCGGTGACCCTCGGCAATTGGGGCCACAACATCATCAGAGATCCAGCCTGATTCATCTTTTATGAAATCAAACGATCCACATTAACTGTGGAAGCCGGATCCGTTTGTCTGAAATGACACCTCCACTGTGCTGAGGTCCGCCCAGATATGACGCTGGCTGCTGGGCCAGGACAACACCCTCTATGGCGGATGAGCCAGCTCGGGCCATTCGTCCAATTTGGATACCCAAAGTCTATTGGGTCCGGAACACATGCAAAAAACATCGTGTTTGAGACGCATAAAGTCGTCACCATGATACTTAAAGCTGATCTCTGTAGTTTGTGATGTGTGCCCCTGCATTGCATCGTTGGTTAGTGGTAAACAAAGAATGCCAGAGGTCACCCATTATGCTTCCGCCACCTTGCTTGCTGCTGGCCGCTACGCCTACTTGCACACTACTGCTGTCACGTCCCGCTGATTGTTTGTTCCACCGTGACATTTGGGAACGTGAATCAGACTCAACAGATTCTCCAGATGATCAATCAGCAATGGTCTCTTCCTGCATTTTACTCTCTATTTGGGTGGGGGTAAGGAAAGTGCTTGAGTTTTGTTTTGGAACCAGGGGATCCAGGAAGGTGGCCACCCAGTACTGTTGTTCATTTTGATGTCCCCGCCTTAATACGAGATCATGTTGGAGGAAATGGGCAACCAAGCACCTCTGTGAGAGATGGACCTTGATTTCCCAAGCCTCTGGTCGAGGTGCACTAGCAAACATGATCTTCCTCATCTTCCTTCCTCCGCCTCAATTCCGCGCCACCTCTTTTCCAAGGCAGGGACTCGTAACATCGGTGTCTAGGAAACCACTCCTCCTCCTCCTCCTCCTCCTCCTCCGCTGCTCCGGCACAGCTTCAAACACAGCCCTGACTTGCCTGAGATGATCGCACTCTGAGGGCTGAAAGCGCCACATTGCACTTATGCAGCTGTGAACCCCGAACCACTGCCTAAGAAAGACCGTAAGACAATTGTGAAAACTTCGGGCCTTGAGTGATTGGACGGAGAGAAAGCCTCCGGGTCCGCATCCGTGTCCGGCACCTCCCCCGTCGCTGGCGGCACCTGTTGTTACAGAGTGTCCAACGATCGCTCCAGAACTTAAGTCACCGCAAAGCTCATGCTGACAATGGGCATTGTCCGCACTGACCATTTAGCGGTGGCTTCTTCAAAACTGGCAAGATGTGCAGACTCTTTCACCTGCCTCCACTCTCGGTGGTTCAACACCCCTAGGTCCGCACCGCTGCTTGTCAGGCCATGTGTCACTTCGTACTGCGTAATGGCATTGCTCTGCTGCCACAATCGCTGGAGCATGTGGAGGGTGGAATTCCAGCGTGTTGCCACGTCAACAATGAGACGGTTGACGGGGAGGCCGAGCTGACGCTGCAACGCAGCCAGCGGGACGAAGCAGGGTGCGAACGGCGGAAGTGCGAACTCAGACCTCGAGCCTTCTTCAGCAGGCAGTCCAGACCCGGGTAGCTCTTTAGAAATTTCTGGACGACAAGGTTCATGACATGTGCCAGGCAAGTTTGTGCTCCAGCCTACCGATCTTAAGGGCGGCCAGCAGATTTCGCCCGTTATCGCACACCACCTTGCCTGGCACAAGGTTCTTGTCACCCAGCCAGCGCTCGGTCTCGTTGCTTAGAGCCGTCCACAGCTCCTGACCTGTGTGTGGACGGCTCCAAGGCAGATTAATTTCAACACGGCCTGGTGTCTCTGGGCACGTGATGCCACCAGAGGACCTTGGGGGAAAGAGCCCTGCACCATCCCTGCGGTTTTGAAGAGCGTGCGCCGAGCCTGAGAGCCCCCGTCACCCCCAGAGACATCCACCCAGCTCACCCAGTGAGCTGGCACAGAGATATAGCGGCCTTGGCCGTGCTTACTATCCATGTGTCGGTGGTGAGATGGACTTTTCCGACACAGATGCAGACAACGCGCTTGAAATTTTAGATGACAAAGTGGCTGGCCAGGGCAGGGACGGCTTTTTCTGGCAAAGAAATCCTGCTCGGCATCTGGTAATGGGCAAGCGAGGCCATGACGTGCGGAACCCATCTGTGTCCACCAGACGAAAAGGCAACATTCCAAGCCAAAAGCCTGGCAATGCCGACATCAGGCTTTTGGCTTTTGGATGGTTTTTGGGTTAAAGTTTTCTACTGCTTCCCAAACCTGGAAGACAGTATGCTGAGCTGCTAGAGCAGGGCCGCTGTACTGCATGCATGCGTCAAACTGGCGGAAGGAGAAGGTTAGATGGGTCTTCTGGTGGTGCTGGGGTACTCGGGCGACGTGGAGCTGAAGCGGAGGCTGATCCCTGATCTGACTCTGAGAGACATGGCAGCTGAGGAACGCTTGGTGGTGGCGAGGAGAAGGAGTCGGAAGACAGAGGGGTGACAGTGGTTGGAGCCCCGGCGTCGGTCTGGCCTTTTTTTTTGGCCAAGTGTTCCCTCCATTTCAATCATCATTCGCTGCATGTGACTAACATGTTGTGGTGGTTAACCACTTAAGGTTCTTGCCTCTACTTATGCGTTTACGGCAAAGGCGGCATATGACATCGCTGGTGAATCAGAGGCTTGCTCAAAGAAGGCACCAGTCTTGAGAGTCCTTGGTACCTTTTGAACGGCGATAACGAGGAGCGGGTTGCGCTGACTGTGGCTGCGGAATCATATCAGCGTACATTCTGCGACCGCCCTCCTCCCTTTTTATGTGGCGGGACCGTATTGACAACTACCCCATCGTCTTCCTCATCGTCCACCCTGATGAACGCTCTCGCAAGCAAATTCTGCGGAAAAGACCATGATGGATTCCGTCAATGAGTCGTCATCATCATCATCATCAACACAGGTGACTTGGTCGTTCCTGACTTTCTGCAGTCCAGAAGCTTGCAAGGAGCTACAAGCAAGGCACGCAAGGCGTTGCCCTGACCGCACCGGGATTTTTTTGCCGATTGACCGGCCTTCTTCACCTCCTCTGATGCATTCAGTACTGGGCGTTCAGAGCAGAGAAAATCAATCCTTTTGGCCTCTTGATCTTTTAACATGCCTTCTGACCCCAACCGCATTTTGTCATCAAAGGGTCTTCAGAAATGAATTATCCACAGTGGTGGTACACATCGGAGTTGACATTTTGGGGCTGCTTCATGTTAGACAGATGCTGATGATGCTGATGAAGACATTGTGGCCGAGACTCCCTGTGCGATGACGAGGAGGTAAGAACTGCTAGATTCAGGTTGCATTAACCACTGAAGGACAGATGCGGCGATGTTCGTTTCTTAATTCACAGGCCCTGACCCAGCGATGACAGGCTGACGGTCCTGCAACTGAAGACATCCGCTGGCTATTCGTGTTGTCCTCCAGGCACTGTAAGGAGCAACCTCTCTCGTACCTCTTCCTCCATGGTGCTACCCCCCCTCTTTGCTCGCTTACCCACCTGCATTTCGCTCCAAGTCAGAAATATAAATATTTAGAGAAGTATCGGAATAGTTTTGGAAAGTCTCCTATTAAAAGACTAGCAAATCACAAGCTATTCTCAAATCCCTCTAATCAAAACAAAATTTCTGGACTTCAAAATTTACTCAAGGTGTCTATCAACAAATCTGGACTGGGCACAAGTCCAAAAAACACGTATCTGTTATGGTTTTGGTAAAAATTAACGGTATTTTTTGCACCTTTCAATTCCACCTGTGGTGAATTATAGAATTGCTGTTTTAAAATTCTACATAGATTCTAGCGTCATGAACAGTCTGGGATGCACAAAGTCAAAAAACAACGAAACTGTTATGGTTTGAATATAATAAACGGATTTTTTTGCATCTTTCAATTCACCAGTGTAGTGAATATAGAATTGCTGTTTTTAAGATTTACGTAGATGCTGCTCAATGAACAGTGCTGGGTGCGCAAAAGTCAAAATACAACAACGTAACTGTTATGTTTTGATATAATAAACGAACGTATTTTTTGCACCTTATCAATTGACCTGTGGTGAATATAGAATTGGCTGTTTTAAGATTACGTAATGCTAGCTCAAAGAACAGATGCTGGGTGCGCAAAAGTCAATAAAAACACGTAACTGTTATGTTTTCGTACGATACAGGGTATTTTGGCAACAAACAACCTGTGCTGAACTACAAGATTGCTGAGTATGTAATAAACTGCAAGTGGATATTCAACAGTCACAGCAGGTGGTAATGGGTAAAAATGAACACCTATCTGAAATGTATACTGATAATAAAAGTGGAGTTTTTTGCAGCTTAACAAAGAGACCTGCAGTTTACTAGAAATGATTTTTTTATCCAATATAAGTTTCAGCTGCCCAATATCCAGGATTTATTTCAATAGCAAACTGTTAATAAAAGAGATATTCCACTACAAAATGTCTACAACTAAGTCTTGGTGAACTTTAATCAGTGTTCTTTATAGATAGAGCTTCGTGTCTGTGTTTCGCCACCTCGGGTCCCCCCCCACCCACCCGACCCACCTGCCGTGTAATTTACAGTGGTAATTCTGCCTTTAAAATGCAGAGTGCTAACTACATAAAATGTTCAACAAATCCCTAATCGAACATAAATTGGAAGGAATCACCAGCTATATAGTAGAGGTTTCCTCTGTGCAGAAATAGACTAATTTCGCTGAGCTGTTTACACTGGCAGAACGCAGGTCCTATCCCTATGAGAGCACTGAGAGACAACTTAGGCTGAAACAGGAAACGCGTTCTATGAAAAAACGAGGTCATGTGATTTTTTCCAGCGAATCTCAACACATACACACCCAGTCATGACGTCGCACACACATCTAACCCTGCTCTATTCTGTAATCTCTTTTGCTGTCCGCCAAAAATACAGGAAGCGCCGAAAAAGGCGCGATCTTAATAGATGATGCACAGATTTTAACCTTTAATTATCGCATGAATCTGGAAAATTTTCGATCACCATAAAAAACCTTGCCGATTTCAACTTGTCGATAAAAAGTCGCTCAACACTAACCATGACAAGTTCCTCTGGCAGAGAGTCCACAGTCACAACAGCTCTTACACTAAAAAATCCCTTTCTATGTTTATGTAGAAACTTTCTTTCCTCTAGGTGTAGGATGACCCTTTGTTCTTTTCTCTAAACTATATAACCCTAATCTTGCTAATATTTCTGGGTATTGTAGTCCACCCAGTCCTTGTATTATTTTTGTTGGCCATCTTTGAACTTGTTCAATTCTACAATGATGTTTTCATCATATATGCCTCTTTTAATACACCCACAGTTCTGTTTGCGTTGGCACTGGCTGCTACAATTAAGTTTACTGTCCACCAGGATTCCCAGGTCCTTCTCCATGTCCCTTTTTCCTCAATGTTTTTCATGATCATGGAAAGGATTTTTCCTTCCCATGTGCATAACCTTGGATTTATCTGTGTTAAACCTCATCTGCCATTTCACTGCTGCCCAGGCCTCCCAACTTACCGATCCTTTTGTAATAAAACATTAACCTCTATTGTGTTGATCACTTTAAAGAACTTAGTATCATCTGCAAAAATTTATACTCTGCTGTGCAATCCATACATTTATATAGGGGAATAGGGGAAACCCTCGGTGGGCACTGAGCATTGCAGACCTAGAGATGGTTTTTAACTGCGTATACATCCTCAAAGAGGAAAAAAAAACAAAGAAAGAGAGGCAGAAAGCAAGTGGCAGAGTATAGGAGTCACGTACAATCATTTCCAGTAACTGTAGGGTGGACCCCTAAAATAAACTCCACCGGTGGGACGAGAAACAGCTCAACTGGTGGGCCCCGCAGAATCAATTTTACCTGTGGGCCCTAGGCATTCCAGTCCCACATTGTGTGTGTGTATGTATATTATTATTTTTTTATTTTTTTTTTAATCGTAGGTACACAAAAAATCTAGAAAATCACATTGTATGATTTCTAAATAATTAATTTGCATTTTACTGCATGAAAGAAGAAAAACAGAACCTAATAGATGCAACAGAAAAACAGAACCTAATATTTGGTACAGAAACCTTTGTTTGCAATTACAGAGGTCAGATGTTTTCTGTTGTTCTTGACCAAGTTCTCACATACTGCAGCAGGGATTTTGGCCCACTACTCCAAACAGATATTCTCCATATCTTTCAGGGCTGTTGCTGGGCTGCATTGAGTTTCAGCTCCCTCCAAAGATTTTCAAATGAATTTAGGTCTGGAGACTGGCTATCTCACTCCAGGACATTGAAATGCTATTTACAAAGCCACTCAGTTGCCCTGGCTGCATGTTTTGGGTCATTGTCCTGCTTTAAGACCCAGCCATGACCTATCTTCAATGCTTGTACTGAGGGAAGGAGGTTGTTGGCCAAAATCTTGTGATACATGGCCCCACTCATCCTCCATTCAATACGGTGCAGTCATCCTGTTCCCCTTTCCAGAAAAGCACCCACAAAGTATGATGTTTCCATCCCCATGCTTCATGGTTGGAATGGTGTTCTTGGGGTTGTGCTCATCCTCATTCCTCCAAACACAGAATGACGTTGATACCAAAAAGGTCTATTTTGGTCTCGTCTGACCACATGACCTTCTCCCATGCCTGCACTGGATCATCCAGATTGTCATTGCCAAGCTTCAAGCAGGCCTGGACATGTGCTGGAGTGAGCAGGGGGACCTTGTGTGCCCTGCAGGATTTTAATCCATGGCGGGTAGTGGGTTTTAACAGTAATTTTGTGGGGATTGTGGTCCCAAAAGCTTTTTCAGGTAATTGCCCCAAGGTCCCCCCAAATGTAGTTCTGGGATGTTTCCCGGGCCCCTTTCCCGGGTTAATTCTTCCCTTAATAAAGGCGAGATTTTGCATGGACCCCAGATGAGGATGATTGACGTCATTTTGGTGTTTCTTCCTTTTTCTAATAATTGCACCAACATTTGGTTGCCTTCCCCGAAGCGCTTCCCTATTGTCCTGCACCCCCAACCCCAAACCCTTTTGCAGGTCTCCCAATTTTGCCCCGGGGTGCCCTTAAAAGGCTTTTTGGTTTTGGGAATGGTGGAGAAGTTGGAGTGTAAATTTAGTGTGTGGGACAGGGTTTTTTATACAGGTAAAAAGTTAAAAAATGGTGTAATTAATACGGGGTATTTGAGTGCAGGTAGGGGGGATTTCCTTAAAGAAAAAGAAAAGGTGTATGGGGTTAAGAATTCTTGCTGGCTGGTAGGGGGAATCAAATACTTATTTCATGAAATTACAATGAAAATTTTAATTATTTAAAAATCATAAAAATGTGATTTTTGGGAATTTTTTTTGTTTCTGTCTCTCAAAGTTGAAGTGTCCCATCGTTTAAAAATTACAGCCCCCCTTTTTTTCTTTGCAGGTGGGTGTTTGCCTGAGGCATTTTATTTATCTATCTTTTCTTTTCTATCTATTATCTATTATCTTTAGATAGATTAGATTGATAGATAGATAGATAGTTAGAGTTGAAAGATAGTTAGTAGATAGATAGATAGATAGTTAGAAAAGATAGATAGTTAGATAGATAAAATAGATAAAATAGATAGAGGAGGAGTCCCAAAAAAAATTTTCGGGGCCCATTTGGGAAAGGAAATTTTTTCCCTAAAATGAGGACAATTGACTTATTTCTCATGGGAGGTTGAACTGTATGAACACCTGTCTTCTTTTGGCCTTACAAACAAACTTTGCCAAAATTTAAAAAAAAATTTGTACCCAAAAAAAAATTTTAAATAAACCCTTTCCTGTTTTCTAAAGTGAATTCTTACCCTGCTTATGGAATTAAAAATATTACTTTTGGTATCAGGGGAGGACAGAAGCATACTGGATTACCATTTTAGACACTTTTTAGCCAGAGGGTAATTACCCCAAAAAATAGGAGACTTTTTTTTTTGTTATGATGGGTTTTGGCTTTTTTGGGTTTTTGGGTTTTTATGTGTATTATTATTGTTTTTATCCTTTATTATTTTTTTTTTGGGGATCCCCCAACAGTCCTGGGTTTTCACTGCTTTTTGGGGGGCCATTATTGGGGTTTTGCTCGTGAACTTCCCATGGGACGAGGCCAGTATGCTTTTCTGTTTAACTGGTATTTTAGTAGCGCTTTTGTTTCTTGTACCTGTGGGCAAATCTTACCAACTCTGCCTTCTGGTAATGTGATGTGATGTCTTTTCATCCCCTTTTGGCTTTTGCCCAGGATGTGTGTTCATACGGCTTTTGCCCCCCTCAAGAGATCCCTTTATGTGGTTTGGCACTTAGTTGAAGTTGGTCCTTGTCTGAGTCTCTGCCTGCAGATTTTAACAAAAGATTTGTTTCTGGCACAAATTAAATTTAATCTTACCCGGGGTCATCCCTCTGGTTTGGCAGAAGACGAGCCGTTTGGTAAACTTGCGACCCCCACAAATTTTAAATGTTAAAATTTTTAAAATGGAAATTGTAGCGGGGGCCCCCGCTTCTGGGCCCACGCGGGCCGCGGGCGCAATTTGGGCCCCCCCCCGGGCCCCTGCCGGGGTGGGGGTGCGCCCCCTGGCCGCGGGACGGGGCCGGGGGGTCACCCCCCTGCTGGTAATTACCCGGCCCGTTCCGGTCCCCCCCGCGTCCCCCTGCCCGGGGCCGGCTGCGGGTCCCCTTTCCCACTAGCGCGCCCCCCGGCGCGCGTTCTCGTAAATTTAAAGGGAACAGGCCCAAATTGGTTGTTGCCGCGCCCCCCCCTTTTTAAGGGTCCCCCTCTGCAGAAAATTCCTCGCGGGTTCTATGTTCCCCCGGCAATAGGAAAAGCGTTCCTAAATAAATATTGTGCCAACCGTGTACCAGCCCTTTGCAAATTTTTCCCTGATCCGAACCTCTGCCCCCTGCCTGCCCTTCCTCCCTGTTCTCGCCCACAAAACCAATTGCCGCCTGCCCGACATTTTTGCCTGCCCCGACAAACTTTTCCCGGACTACGATTCTGTACCCGCTGCCACCCCCGGGCCCCCAAACCGAAAGCAAGTCCACGTCGGGGGGAAACAAACCGGGTAGCCCCCCACGCCCCCAGAAAATCCATCCCGTTTTGCGGGGGTTGGTGAAAAAGGGGGCTACTTAGATTCCGTTCCCGGGCGTGGCTTAGCTATCATCGCTTGCGGGGGCCCCAGTGGATTCCCAAACTACTCAGCCGTTACTTTTTAGATCACCATGGTTTCCGCCAAGGTCCCTCTGCAAAGCCTCGGGTTTTCCCCGGGGACCTTGGGTGGGCCCGACGTGGGCAGAAGACGGCAGCAAGTCGGGAAAATGGGGACCCCTGTCCCCCTTGATGCCCCAACTCCTGGCACCCCACCCAAACCGCGAAACCTGCCTCTTCCCCGGTGGCCCCTTTTTTTTATCCCGGGGCCCAATCCGCTGGAAAGCCGGGGGCCCCGAAGCTAAAAACCCCTTCCCTCTACCGCCCAAAGGGTTTGCGGAGCTCGAAGCTTTTGTAGGGGGGTTCACCCGGGCAGTGGCCCCAAATTGCCGGGGGAGCTGGGGGGAAAATTTTTCCCTCTGAGAGGAAAAGGTGGCCCTTTCGTGGGGGCCCTTTGCTGTGAGGGATGGCCCTGGCCTGGGCGACACCTCTTTTGGGAAAGGGAGTGATCCTGGGGACCGCGGGAATTTACGGCCTTCCTCCCTAAATTTCCGCAGGTTTTTGAGGAGCCTGCCCGAGCATTTTCCCGGGGGACGGCGCTCCCTTCTAATCTACCCCAAAGGGAAATCCCCCTTTGGGGAATATGCGGTTACATTTTTCATTTTCCATTAGGCCTCGAGCTCTTTGGAATGAGCTGCTTCTGTCCCACATTTTAAAGGAAGGGTCTCTCGAGCAGATTTAAAGGACGTCCTAGCACCCTGAGATTTTTCCCTTCGTCGTTAAAGGGAGCTCTTTCCCATCTTCCCCTTTTGCATAGTTGTGCGTTTTTCGGAACACAGAGGAGCTCCGGTTAAAGGTGCGGGATTTGGCACAACCCCCCCGCCTCCCTGGTTCTGGCCTAGTTTCCCAGAAAATTCCGAAAAACCTCCCGCCTTTGGTCACTAAAGAGCCCAGGAAAGGTTGGAAACCGGGCAACCTGTGGGAGCCCAAAAACGTCCCCGTCGAAGGGTGGAGAATCTTTGCCTTTCAAACTGCGCCGCCCGGAAAAATTTTCCGAAGGAGTTGTCCGCAGCGTCCTCAAGGGGGTGGGGAAAAACCCCCGAAACCTAGGGGCTGAAAGGGAGAGGGGGCCTTGGTGCTCAGCCCCCCTCTAACACGAGGGGATCTTGCCTGGGGAGGTTTTTTTTCGCCCGGGATCCCCCCCCTGGCCCCCTGTTTTCGGGTCTGGGGCCTTTTTGGGACCCCCGGCTCCCGCGGGAACTTTTTTCAGCCCCCCTTTGGTTTATCTTTTCCCGTTTCCCGGGTTTGGCCCCGTTTTAAAAAACCCGGTTTTTACCCCTCCCCTTGTCATTTGGGGGGAAACCCCTCGCGACTCCATCCGGGCCCTCACCGCCCCGTGAGCTCCGGGTTGGAGGCCCAAAAACCAGGGAAAAAGGAAATTGTTTCACACGTCCTGCCCCCGCTTTCTTCGGCGTTCCTTTTGGGGGGCTCCCTGGATGCAACGCCCCCCCCCCCCCCCCCCCCGCCCCTACACTTGACGGAAAGACGGGCGAAGTCCTTGGGTTGGGGGGAGGGAATCCCGGGGACCTCTTTTTGGTGGCAACCCCCGCCCCGGTGTCCCCCCTCTCCTCCCCAGTCGTCGGGTCAAGTTTCTAAAAGGGTCTGCCTGGGAGTACCAGGATCTTGGAGATGTTTCTCGGAGAAGCAGGCTGAGGGAAGAACCGCCCCATGGGGCTTTTGGGACTGCCTTTTGATCTCCCCCCCGGTTTCCAAAGCCCCCCCCCCAGGGGGGTAGGGTCTATCCTCTCTTTTGTCCCGAAAAACCCAGGCTTGTGGCCCCTTATTCAGGAAAACTTGGCGAAAAGGATTTTTTCGCTGTCCTCCTCCCCCGGGGGCCGGGTTTTTTGCCGGGTTTCTTTTCGTTAAGAAAAAAAAGGCCCCGGTTTCCCTCCCTTCCCTTTTTCCCATTTTCCACCCCCCGTTTTAAATTAGAGGGAACCTTCCCCCAAGTTTCAACCGGTAAAGAATAGACCTTCCCCCCGGGGATTTTTCCGGGGGAGTTTTCCTTTGAACCGCTTTTTGGAGCCAAAAAACTTTCACCCAAATTTAAGGTTCTGGAGGATTTTTAACCCCCAAAAAGGGTTTGGGAAAAAGGGTGATTTTTGGGTTTTTGGGGGAACCAACCCCAAAGGGGAAAAAACGGGCCCACCTTGGGAAATACCCCGCGGTTTGAGGGCCCAGGGGGCTTTGCTTTTGCCCCCCCCGGGGAATCCCCGGGGTTCCCCGGTTCAAGGACGAATTTCCGGGCCTTTCTTCCACCAGGGGTCTTTTGGGGTTACCGGAGCCCCAATTTTAATTTTTTCCCGCCCGAAACGCCCCCCCCCCCCAAAACAAGGTAGAAGGTTTGGGTTTCTTTAAAAGGGCCCAACGTAGGCCCCTTAACCCGGGGGTTTGCCCCTTTCCCGGGGGCCGGCCTTCCCCCTGGCTTTAAAAAGGGCCCGCCCCCGGGGATTTTATGGCCCCCGGGGGCGAAAACCTTCTCCTGCTAAAAAATTCCCCGGGGTGGGCGAAATCGGTTGGGGGAAATTAACCCCGGTTTAGGGTTTTTTCCCAATTAACACCGGCTTAAATCCCCCCATTTTTTTCGTTTTTCCCCCTTTTGGTTGGCTTTTCCCCCCGGAAAAAAGAAAGGGGGGCCAAAACCAATTGGTTGGGTTTCGGGGCCCAAAAAACCCAAAAAAAGGGCCTTTTTTTTTTCGGAAAGGGGCTTTGGTTCTTTTTCTTGGAATTTTTCTTGGGTTTTTTCCGCCCCGGTTTCCGAAAAGACCCCACCTTTTTGTTCCTTTTTTTTCCCTTGGGAAACGGGGCCCCCTTAACCCCAAATTTTGGGCCCCCAAAAGGCAAAAAAACCGGTTAAAAAAAAGGCGGGGTTTTTTTTAAAATTTTTTTTCCTTCTTGGCGGGTTTTGGGAATTTTTGCCAAATTGGAGTTTTCGGGTTCTTTTTTTTTTTTGGCCTTAAATTTGGCCGGAAAAAAAGGAAAAAAAAAATTTTGGCAAAGGGGGTTAAAAAAAGGGAGCCAAAAAACCAATAAGTTTTCTTTCAAAAAAAAAATCCTTCCAAAAAAACCTTTTTTTAGGCCCCATTTTGCTTAAAAATTAAAAAACCCCGGGGGTTTTTTTCCCTTTTTTTTTTTAAAAACCTTTTCGGTTTTTTTTTTTTAAAAAAGGGGGTTTTTTTCCAAAAAATTTTCCGGCCCCAAAAAAGAAAAAAAAATTTTTCCAAGGGCCCCCGGAAAACCCCCCCTTTTCCCCCTTTTTCATTTTTTACGTTTAACCCCCCCCCCCCCAAAATTTCCCCCCCCCTTTTTTTTTTCCCAGCATATCTTTAGCACCTGAAGATTTGGTCCATGGGGCTCTGTGGTCCCTTAGTTTTCCCTCGGCAGAACATTGGTCCCCCGGTTGCCCCGCACCAGGAGGAAAATTTTTGGGGTTTGGGGGGGCCATGGGTTTTTCTTCGGGCCCCCGGCCCCGGAAATTACAAAAAACCCTTTGCCCCCTTCTCCCCCCCCAATTTTGGTGGGGAACCCGGTCCCAAAAATTCAAGGACTTTGTTCTTCCTGTACCATTGTGATCAAAACAAGGTTCCCACCCCCTTTAGGCCACTGGCCTCCTAGTCCCTTGCCGGGTTCCGGGGCCCCCATGGAAAAAATTAGGCATGGAATTCATCAGGGCCCTTCCCCCCTCCTGGGGGAACTCTTTCATCGGGGGGGTCCCAAAGGGTTTTTCGAAGATGTCCCACTTTGTCCCGCTCCTGGTTCCCTTCTGTCCCATTTTGGGGGGGGGCGAAATTTTTTTCTGCACATTTTTCCCCTGCATGGTTACCATCTAATTGTCTCCGATCGAGGAGTCAAATTTGTTCAAAATTTTTGGCGTCCCTTGGGGTTTTTCCCGTTTGGGAAAATTTTAAAACGGGACTTCTAATCACCCGAAACCACCCCCAAAACCAATGGGCAGGTGGAGAGAGAAAAACAGTTTTCTTAGGGGGTTTCTATTGGAAATTTTGTTGCCCGGGCCGGGACGGATTGGTCCAAAACTGCTTTTGGACGTTATCCTAAAACCCATGGGGACCCCGACTTACTGGCCTTTTCCCCTTCCCTTGTGGTTTTTGGGACTCCCACCCCTCCCTCCCCTTGGGCCTCGGGCCCCCGGGTTTCCTCCCGTGGACCCCAGGTTCAGGATTTAGGGGCCCTTTGGGGTGAGGAAAAGGGGAAAAAGCGGTTACTAAAGGCATCCCCCCGCATAAAGCCCCAAAAGGGGAAAAAGAGTAGAAAAAACCCTTCCCCCACTTTCCCCGCCCTGGAGATAAGTGTGGCTTTCCCCCCAAACACATACGCCTAAAGGTCCCCAGTTAAAAAATTGGGCCCCCCGCGGTTCCGGGTTTCCGTTCGGGAGTGCTTGGGACAGTTGAACCCGGGTTTTCCATAAAGCTCGTTCCCCCTTTCCCCTCCGGATCCCTAATGCCTTTCATGTCTCCCTCCTTAACCCTCTGGCTTGAACCCGTTTTCCCCCAGGGGGCGCTCCCCCGTCTCCGGTCCTAGAGTCCCCATGATTTTTTTGAGGAAAAGGGACTTTCTTGGACAAAAAAACCATCAGGGGAAAAGCGTTTTTTTTGGGTAGTTTGGGAAAAAAGGTTCGGCCCGAAGAGAGGTCCTGGGAACCCAGAAATCTTTTCATCTGAATTTAAGACCCTGCCCCCCGTTTAAATTCCTTCACCTAAGAAGAGGGGAGACCTAAGGGGGGGGGGGGTTTCTGTAGCGGCGACCCCCCGGGTTTCGGCCCGCGGGGCCCCGGGCGGGAAACCCCTGGTCCCCTCCCCGGGCGCCTGCCGGGGTTGGGTGTGCCCCGGGCCCCGGGACGGCCGGGGGGCCGCCCCTGCTTGGGAACCCTTTTTCCCCCCGCGTTCCTGTCCCGCCCGCGTTTCCTGCCGGAAAAATGGGGTGCCCCTTCCAAAAAGCGCGCCGGCGAGGGGGTTCTCGTAAATTTAAAGGGGGCAGTGTTTCCCCAAAAATTTGGGTTGGGCTGCTGACGCCTCCCCTATTTTAAAGGGGCCCCCGCAGTCATTTTTCCTTTTTTTTTTTTTGGGAAACTATGTTGCCCGAGCACATAGGAAAAACGTTCCGAAACATATTGTCGCCCTACCCCTGTAAAAGACCCCTTTTCCCACGTTTCCCGACTCCGAACCTCTGCCCCCTGCCTGACCTTTTCCCGCTGGGTTTTCGACACGAACCATTTCCGCCTGCCCCGCATTCTGGCCCCGCCCCACTACGTTTTCGGCTTCGATTCTGTACCCGCTGCACCTCGGACCCCACCGCGCAAGTCCCGTCAGGGGGGACGACCTGGTAGCCTCACGCCGCAGAAAAACCCCTCCCCCCCTTTGCCCGGCCCGGGTCTGGGGAAAAAACCCGGGGGGGCTTAGAAATTTCCCTTCCCCGGGGGGCTTAGCTAAACATGCTTTCGGTGGTCCCAGGGATCCAAATACTCAGCCCTTACCAAATTAAATTTTTTGTTTTAGACCCAAAACATGTTTTGAGTTTCTGGAAAAGCCCTTTACAATTACTAGATTCTGTAACTAACAGTAAATACTGTGTTTGGTTTAGAAAAACTGTTGTTTTTTTCATATTTAACTTAAAAAACCTCTTTAAAAAAAAAAAAAAAAACAACGAACATTGCATACCGATTTGTACTGTCAGCAGTACACAAGAAATATGTTTATATTTTAAAGTGTTGACTCCCATTTGTCTGACTGAATGACTTCATATGTTAGTAGTATAATGTTGTACTGTGTGACTGCATATGGTAATATTGTTTTGGTAAATCTTAGATATAAATGTCAAACAAAAATTTGGACCCCAATTTTAAAAAAAGTGGGAAAATATTTGCTTTTATCTGAATTGTCTTTATGTTTTGACATTTTTAAATTTATCTTGCGCTTTTTTGTGTGTAATTATGTAGTTGCGGGGGCCACTGTGTTTTAAATTCCACCAAATTCCTAATCAGTCTATTTTTTTCCTTTTAAGTGTCAAAGGAAAAATTTTTTTCATATATAGTAATTTCCAATTTTCCCGCTCCCATATAACCTTAAAGTTCGGGCCCAGGCTAAAAATTTCATCAAGGCAGGGATAAAAAATTTCTTCCCCCCCTTCCCCTCCTTATTTACCATTTATTCCCATGTGACACATCAATTGACCAGTTCCTGGCCGTGTTATTTTCTTCCTTATGATAAAACATTTTTTAAATTTTTTTTTTACACTTTTTTTAAATTGGGGGGGAATCCCAATATTTTTAAATTTTTTGGGGGGATTTTTATCTTTTGGGAATTTTACATTATAGAGATGGGGAAAACGATTTTAATGAAGAGGGAAATTTTTTTAGAATTTCAGGGGGGAAAATTTGATTTTGGACGAAGGAGAAGTTTTTGGGACTTGCGGGAATAATTGGGCTTTTTTTCTAAAAATGGCCCGAGCCATGGTGTGGCTTGGGGGGAGAGAACTCTGGGGGAAGAAAGGAACACCCCCAAAGACATGTGCAGACATGAAAACCAAAACAGCGGGCTTCTGTGACGTAAAAGCCCCATAAAAAACGGGGCGCCATGTTAAGTCCCCTCACTTGTCAAATGTGTTTTGCCCCCCAAGGGATTTATCTGCTGCGCACTATATTGCACTCTTTTTCAAGGGCAAAAATAAATTTTTTTAGCAACTTTGGGGGAAAAAGGGCCCTAAAATGTGTTCATAAAAAACACTTGTTCCCGAACCCCGCGTTAAATTTTTTTGTTTTTGTTTGTGGGGGTATTCTCCCTAAAAAGCAAGGTGTTTTGTTTTTCGCCCCATATACACCTCGTTCCACCTTGGTTTTCCGGGGTAGGATATTTTATAAGCCAGATTTAATTTATTCCTCTTGTTTTGTCGGGGAATTAGGGGTCAAATACAAGGGGGGGGTATTTTTTCTTTTCCCAAAATTTTTTTTTAAAAGGTCTGTTGTATTGAAAATTTTTTTTAAAACAGTTTGTAAACGAGAGGTGGCAGCCCTTCACAGGCTAGTGGCATGGCAAAATTTCCTGGAGCAGCACAGTTCACTGCATTCAGGGATGTCGCAGCAGGGTACTCGGTGAGGCCAGAGCTATCGTTGCATCTAGGGGCCCGTTGTTGAACCAACCCAAGGTTCTTGATTGGTTGATGTCACCCACTTCCCCCAGATGAATCTGCAACCACGCCAAGAGTCGGTTTTTGGGAAACACAAACTTATTTGGGCATGACGGGAGCGGTCAGGGGCCCTCACCGTCCTCAACCCACCTCTTCCTGTTTGTTCCCCCAGCCAGAGAACTACATGTGGGCTGGATTCTGCGCCATATAAGCGCGACGAACTTTTTGAGGACAGTCGCAGCTACTTGGCAGAAAGAGTTGGGGCAGAATCCATTGCTTCTTGCAGTAGGCAGGAAGTAGTGTGTGGAGAGTGGCATGGGGGGTTATGTTGCGAGAGGAGGCTCTACTATTTAGAGTTGAGGAGGAAAACCAGTGACGGGGAAAACTTTTCGATGACAATGTACCGATTGCACTTGGGAGCCGATGAAGCAGGGCTTTTCCCTCATCGTCGAAAGAAGAGGGGTCAGCTTGGCATCATGCAGCGGCCAGCCCGCAAGCGGGAGTGTGGCCCGGGGATAGCAGGCGGGTGGGAGCCCAACGGCAACGGGGTAGACCCCCCAGCTTGGGTCCCAAAAAAGTAGCGGCGGGAGCAGCAGTCAGTGCGGGGGCATTTGGGAGTAAAACCCTACTCGGGGTGTGGATTTTTTTTCCAAGACACCGAGGAGCCGAACATGGTATATGTAGAAACTGGGGCAGAAAGTGAAGGTGGCCAGGGGGCTAACGTTGCCACCCCCGCCCTGGTCAAAACCCTGCAGCGTCACCCTCCAATAGCCTGAGATAAACGTGTCTCAGATGGGGGTCTATCCCCCGCAGCAGCAGCACCCAGTGGCATCCCCCCCATTTAGGCGTCAAGTCTCCACCCCATGTGCCAAGGGAGCTGTTTTTTTTTCGTCATTTTGGTCCAATGCTTGTCCCCGCCCTCATGGCGCCAGAGTCATTCACTGAGGGGATTTCCAAGAGACAGTAGTATGCATCCTAAATGCAAAGTGACCATGCTTTGTCCAA
>JAODAL010040518.1:0-36816 GCA_025379985.1 Phyllomedusa bahiana
GCATACAGCATTCTGAAGACGCTTTAAATGTAGCTCGGAGTATGGGCGGTTACTGATTCCCAGAGAAAAGATTCTGGAGTGTATGGAGATTTGTTTTCAGGCAATGTTCCATGGAAAAAAAAATGCAAATTAGCTCTCCTCCATAAGGATGAAAACTATCTCATTTTAGCCAAAGCAGAATCAAGCGCACATGAATAGGGACTTTGTATGGCCCCTTCACAAGCCACTATTAGGTTTGAGTTATAAAATTCATTAACACACTCTTTTACGTGCAATCTATTAGATAGTAGGAAGCTGCTTTTAGGGTAAGTTCACATGTGGCAGATTTATGGCAGTAATTTCTGTAACTGAAAATCTGTTCCATACATATCATTTTTTTTTAAACCATGTACATGGGTTTCTGCAATTATTATTCAGATAAATGGGGCAGTGCCAGACATATCTGCAACAAATCCAAGCCACGTGAATTCACCCTTAGGCTAGATTCACATGGAATGACGGGATGCTGAAAATATTCTTGTATTTCAAAGAAAAAACATGTGCAATTTACATGCATTTTTTTAATACCTTTTTACATGCTTTTTCTTTTTTTCATCAAAAGCACACCGAATGTGCATCAAGCAAAATGCATGCATAATTTGTTTTTCTGCAATGCCTGTTGAGTTTTCAATATGAAATTAAAGAACCACTCCCATGTTTTCCCCTTAGTTCATTATATAATGCTTTAAAGCACACAGCAGTGCCAGTAATGTTGCTTACCTGCAGCTGAATGTAGGATTTCTGACCGATGCAACATTTGTTTTGTGACCTGCCCTCAGTTTGGCTGAAAAAAACAGTGTTGATGCTGACAGGTAGTCTGTCTCACTATACATTCCTATGAGACCTTCCATGAGAATGCACAGAGAGATTCACTTTCAGGTCACACAACCATACTGCGTGTTTTAGTTAGAGTGCAGGGCAGCAGTTTGAAATCCTATATTCTGCTGCAGGAAAGCAAAATTACTGACACTACTGTTCCCCTAAAAACATTGTCTAATGAACTAATGGTAAAAAAAAAACCTGGAGTGGTCCTTTGCCTGAGAGTGGAGGGGAGGTGATGTCTGAGCATGTTTGACCAGGACTGAGGAGCTCTCAGCCCTGGTTGTATCCCCTGGGGACGAGCTGTAAATGGATCACTAAAGGAGCAGCTAAAACAAAAACAGTACAGAATTTTTAATAATGATGAATGGTGAAAATGTTTATTATTTAATTTGCAAGTTTCCCGTGTCAATTTTACTTTGTGGCAAAATCCCTTTCATGGTGTTTTAAATAAATAATAATAATGCTTCTCATGTCTACAATTAAATGATAATCCAGTACTAATTATAGAGAGTTAAACAAATAAAAGCAGAAGTGCAACTTTGAAAAAGTGGGCCCCTACAATCATTAGAAGAAACTTGCTGGAGGGCCAAGCTCCTAGTCTGTATTTCCAAGCCATGCTATAAAAATCTCCCAGCTGAATAAACTTTATATAGCAATATTTCTCAAACTGTATAGCAAGCTGAACTGGTGGCAGAAGCATATCTAAGATAAGGAAATACATATGTATAAACATATACATATATGTTCTATGACTAAAACTTTGGATTTTCCAAATGCATCTCCTTAACTGAAACACCTTATACAAATTAGCTTTTGGAGTAATTAACACAGAGACTGACTTAGGAATGCATTAAGAGATTCACATATGGGTCACAGCTATGCTAAGTGAAAGAGCAGGTCACATGACACAGTGGCAGCAGTAGGAAATCCTGTATTCAGCTACATTTAATCAAAATTAATGACATTACTGTGTTCTTAGAAGCAATTTCTAATACATACACATAAATACATAAATTACATGTTATAATGAAAAAATTCCTAAACATCTTTAATTAGAAAAGTCTGCTCATTTTGTCTAGGGGGATAATCAATATAGCAGAAGAAAATGGCCGCAGGGCTCTTTTCTGTGCAAAAACCTGTCCTGGAATGCGGAGTACAGCAGTAGCACAGACTCTGAGTTACTTCCTGGTTAGGCTTACTGACATAACTGAGCAAGTGTGCTGTGATCAGTCATCCTGAGAGACTTGTGGTGTGGAGTACGTCTCTGCAGTGTAGGAAGGAGACTGTTTCAAATAAAAGTGTCCATGTATGTGTACATACATTGCTATATATTAATGTGGTGTGGATATAGTATACAGAACCTATAACTCAGCTGGGAGGAAGTGACTTTTGTTGGACTTGTTGTTTTCATAGAGCACGCCTAGCAACTGTAGCTCTGCCCACTAGTCCGCTGAGGAGAAAGATCCAACATGGCAATATTATGTGACATAACACTGTTTGTAAGCAGTTCACAAGATAGTTACTGCTTATCTTTAGTATTCCTCCATTATATGTTCTTAGTTTTTGGAGTTTCTCACACAACCCCTTTAAATAAAAGGCATACACAGTGCTGTTTGTTTGTATGCTATCTGTTTAGCTAGGTTGGGGCACATTTATTATGGCAGTTGCTTTACACCACATTTATCATGTGTTTTGGAAGGTTTGTAGACATTTTAGCGTTTTGCCTAACAAAGAGACATGACTTCCATGGAAAGGGGCGTGGCTTAACATACAGCACCATGCGTCAAAATATTGGTGACATGAAGTAAGTAAAATTAGTAGTGTAATTAGTAGTCAACTAATAGAAGGTGAGATTGCAGCATCTAGGTGGTTGACAGAGGGAGTTAACATTAGGACAAAAACAAAGTAAAATAAAAGGGCCACATGTAAGAAAACTGTCCAGGTCTAAGACTTTCTTTGTTGCCCATAGCAACCAATCAGAGCTCCCCTTTCATTTCATATAGGGCTCTGGAAAAATTAAAGAGGACCTATGATTGGTTGATATGGGAAACAAAGAAAGTCTTACACCTAGACAGTTTTCATACATGAGACCAAAGTTTGGAGATATAATAAAATAATAATGAAAAAGCACAAAACCCCTAATTAACGCAGACGCTTTGGAGAGACAGATGAATCGAGCTCCCTTTGTCACCAAAGCACAAAAAAATAATAAAGTAAAAACACGCATACCCACTACTAAAGCCAATTGCTCCAAATAAGAATCAAAAATAAAAAAGTACATTTGGTATTGATGCGTGTGTAACTACCTAGCCTATAAATCTGTCAAGTTGTTTAAGCCCCATGATGAACACCATAAAAAAAAAAATTCAGAGTTGCGATTTTTATTCATCTCGCTGCATATAAAATGGAATTAAAAAATGATCAAAAAATTATATAAACCCCTAGGTTAACAATGAAAACGACAGTTCATTCTGCATAAAAATAACCTTACAAATCTCAGTATACAGCAAAATAAAAAAGTTATGTCTAGCAGAAGATAGGGATGCATAAATATTAATTAATAGAAACGCTTTTTTTTAAGTGGTACACTATAAAAAACAATATATATTGGGTATCGCTATAATTGTACCAACCCACAGAGTAAAACTAACATGTCATGAATAGTGTTGAGCGAACCGTTCGAGAAAAGGTTCGTTCGTGTCGAACTTTATGATTTTTTAGAACTCGAGCAGAACCAAGCTTTTTACGGTAGTTTGAGTAAAGTTCGCGTTCGTCATGTGCGTTTGCCACACCATTTTTACTTTCACTTTGCTGCCTCTTGTACTTTTGGCGCCATTCAATCAAAATGAATCAAGCGTGGATCTCTGACGATTTTGTTTCCCCAGTTGCCGATATCACGACTAGTAAACTGTAGCACATCTTCTTCATAATGTGAAATACACATTCCTTCAGTCATCTATTAACATCAGTCATCAATCAGTCTGCAGTAAGTCATCTATTAACCATTTTAGGCCCCATACGGCCAAATTAAATGGGGCCCCCACCCATTACTGCTTCCTATTTTTTAACATATTTGTGGGCCATTTTTCGATCAGGGCCTGTGACAGGAGTACTGCCTGTACTGCCCTGTCGGCACCCCTGGCGGTAGCCATCCTGAGGTATCCAAAAAGCCCCTTTGACACATAAGAAGACACCTGTATTGGAAATGGTATCTGCCAGAGGTTCCAATAGAGCAGTACTCCTGTCAGGGGCCCTAATCAAAAAGGAGCCCACTGATATGTTAAAAAATAGGAACTAGTAATGGGTGAGGGCCCCATTTGATTTAGCTGCATTAATAGGTTAATAGGTGACTGATGGAAGACCTGGCTACCACTGCATCCCATATAATTATGGCTCTGCCAGCTTAACCTCCATGTTCCCCGTTGGGATGTTCTTGCTGGCAACACATATATGACATGTTCTTGGACCCTGGTGCAAAAAGTGATAGAGGGGCTCCTGACAGTTACCATGTACCATTTCCAATACTGGTGTCTTCTTAATTATCAAAGGGACCCCGTAGCAGCTGCTACCACTGCACCTCCTATAGCTACGCTGTCCTCATCTTTCAGTTAGCCATTAAAAGGAATGAATTATTTTAGCCTGTGAATTTTTTTCTGTGACTCTTAGAGACAAATTTTCTTCACTTAGTTGTTCCATGTATCCATTTTATTGTTATGGATGCTAATTGCAGCTTCTCCTCACCTGTATTGGTATAAAAATTAACCAGAAAATCTTCTCCCATTGACTTTAATGGGGTTCGAAATTAAAGTTCGAGTTCGACTAGAACTTTGAGGCGAACTTCTCAAAATTCGAGGTACTACTCGAACTCGAACTTTTTAGTGTTTGCTCATCACCAGTCCTGAATACTGCACAGTGAGCGCTGTAAAAAAATAAAATAAAAAAACCACTACCATAATTGCTGTATTTTCTTCACCTTGAATCACAAAAAAACAGATTAAAAGGAAATCAAAAAGTCTTGTGGCCCCAAATATGATACCAATAAAAATGTCAACTGAACTCATGAAAAATAAGCCTACATACAGCTTCATACACAAAAGATAAAATAGTTATGGCTCTCAGACTATGGCACAGTAAAAACGTGTTTTCTTTTTTTGTTGCTGTGTAAAAGCAGTAAAACAAAAAATATGTAAATTTGGTTTCGCTGTAATAACATAGAGTCAATAGAAAATATGCAGTGCTCACCCTGTGAAGCCGTTCTCTTCACTGGTGGTGTCTGTATGGATAGACTCTTGCAGGGATAGCCACCGGCTTCCGCTAATAATCCAAACGTAGAGAGCTTAACTTCTTAACGACCGTCCACCGACTATAGACGTAGGGTGGTGCTGGTCTTTCTGCCTTGACGTCTAGAGACGTTGCTGCAGAAACAGGAGTTTTGTGGCTCCCAGCACCACAGCTGCACTAGGAACAGAGCTCTAATTAACCACTCTGTTCCTAGAGCAGTTTCTGTAAGTGCCGGGAAGCGGAGGAAACCTCCGCTCACCACCACTTAACCCTTGTGGCATAATCAAAAGGTATTCCTCTACTCCATCGAATGATCATGACTCCCTTTACCCCGATGGAGCAGGGGAACATCTGTACAGTCAGCCCTGGGGACCCGGAGTAGCCCCAGGGCTGTCTGTATAACAAATCAATGAGATAAAGAAGGTCAGCTCACCCACAATATATCAGCTGTAACCATAGGGTCTGCATGTATTCCGTCTGGAGTAAAGACGTACACTGCATACAAAGCTCCAAAAAATCTTGATACAGCGATTCCCACCAGGTACCAAAAATGTATTAAAAGTAAATGTAGTTTATTGAAGATCCATTAAAATGTATACGCACTTCCATAATAATTTGGTTCCAACACAAAAATGTTTTGCTTACGCGTTTCGGGTACTAAATACCCTTATTCACAACCCTTATTCAATCACGCATAAGCCAAAACATTTTTGTGTTGGAACCAACCTATTATGGACCGCGTATACATTTTAATGGATCTTCAATAAACTACATTTACTTTTAATTCATTTTTGGTACCTGGTGGGAATCACTGTATCAAGATGTTTTTGGAGCTCTGTCTGTATAACAAGCCTGCAGTCCTTCCTCTCTCTTTCCCTTACCCTTCCCTCTCTCTTTTTATTTCCTCATTTTTAAACCATTCCTAATTATTTATATTGCCTCATAAAAAAAACTTCTTTCCAAATTGAATTTTATTATTTCTTATGAATTTTAAAGTTATTGAGGTAGGGAGCCATCTGTAGGTAGTCTGTTTTTAAATGAATTTTCCCTGTGTAACAATGTGTCTAAAAATTAATGTTCTTAATAATTTAGTATCAACATAACATATTTAGATATGATAATAGAAAAATTATAGTTCTCTTCTTTTAAGTAACACAGTAAATTGGATTATTTATTTATTTATGCTTATTTTGAAAAAAAAAAGTGGATTTTATAATAATGTGGATTTTATAAAACAATGCTAGTCCCCTTTAATGGGTGGAACAAATAGCAGTGATGTGGTGATTACATAATTATTTAAGTGAAAAGGAGTTTGAGAGATGTATGAAGATGATGAAGTGCCACTAGCACGTAACACGTAGTTTGTCTTTTTATTGAATAAATTACTCTTTTGTTATAGGTTTTTTTGCGATATTTTACTCCTGTGATGTTTATTCCTAATGCTCAAGTCTACACTAGGAGTCTGTTAACCTGGGTGAGTGCTAACAGATTGATAAAGTTTTACTATTATTGGCCCCAATTCATTTGGGAGCTAGGGCGTGGGAGAAGCAGCAGCCGCCAATGAGTCTAAGATCTGAGGGCTAATTGTGATCCATGAGACAGGCTTGTAGGGAGTTTTTCCATCCAATTGCACAACCTGAAAAGGTGAGTGAAGACAAGCAATTTTTTAAAGCTTCCTCATCAGTAAGAAATAATTCTAGGAAGCGCTCTTTCTTTCTTCTTCTTTAATGGTAAAAAACTGTGGAACACCTGTGTGCCCAAAATGCACGATACACCCCTAGATAAGATCCATTAGGGTGTTGAACCCCAAATGGGGTGACTTCTGGAAGGTTTCTCCTGCTCTGGTACTTTGGTGGCTTTGCAAATGCGACATGGCACCCAACAAAAAATCTGATTTCCAATAGCCAAATAGTTCTTCCTCCCTTGTAAATATATATTCTTTAAGGGGTGTAGTATTGAAAATGAGGTTTTTTTTAGGGGAATTTATTAAGTTTAAGTATCTTAGGGTGTCAGCAAACCTGAAATGGTGCCCAAAAAATACCCTAAAAAATGAGACCCCAAAATCCAGTAAGTGCTCCTATTCTGAGGCTTATGGTTGAGTGCAGTAGCATATAAGTACCACATATAAGGACATGTAATGACCACAAATAATGCCAATGTAAAGCAGACATATGGTAAATGCTGATAAACTTTTTGTGTGATATAATGATCTGTATAATGATTAAATTTTGAAAAAAGCAAATGTTTACAAATTTGTACAATACTTTGATATTTTTTAAAAAAATTAACAAGAACTGTATCGACCAAAATTAACTTTAAGTAAAATGTGCCATAAGAAAACAGTTTCTAAATCACATGGATAGATAAAAGTATTAAAAAGCTATTCCCATATAAATTGACTGTAACGACCTGATGTGATGGATCCAATGGACCACCGCATGCGGTGGTACAGGCCACGCCAGGGAGTGAAGTCTAAGTGGGACCCGGTATTCACCAGAGCCCACCACAAGGCGGGATGGACTTGGCGCGGCAGGGTTCCACCACGTCTCTACCCCTGTTGTGACTTGCTTGCAGAGGCAGCCGAGGTGCAATGCAGTACTGAATCGGAAGACAATCTCGTAGTCGGGGACAGGCAGGAAGGTCAGGACAGGCGGCAAAGATTCGTGGTCGAAGAACGTGAGCAAACGAAACTGGTACCCGGAAATGGCAAACCGGACTTCAGGAAGGCTTCCTCGCATAGGTTACGGCACTATGGATTCGGCAGAGGCATGATGGAGATGGAGCCATTGTATAGGGTCAGCAGCCGGCAATCAACCAATTACTGGCACGCTGGCCCTTCAAATACGAGAGAGCCGGCGCGCGCACCCTAAGGAGCGGAGACAAGTGGACCGGCCGGTAGGAGGATGCGAGGAAGCAGGAGCACGGCCGGGTAAATAGTTGCGTCCGGAGGAATGAGTCCCGAAAGGCGGCCCGAGACGCCACTCGCTCCAGACGCAGGGGAGCCCACCGCGGGCTCTGACGGTAAATAAGACAGCGTCTTATATTAATTTTTGCTCCTAAAGATGCACTATGTCTTATTTTCAGGGGATGTCTAATTTTTCCACGAATAAATTATAGCATGCTATACTAGTGTGTGTATATATATAACTTAAAGTTTGGAGTCACAAACCATAGGATATATGTATATAAAGGACATTATATGGCAGCTGCAGTGACTTATCTCAAAGGATGGCAAATGTGACATGCTGGGACTTGTAGAACTAGAAGTTCCAGCATGCCCCATCAGCCATCCTGTGAGATGTGTATGTGTCATTGATCTGTGTATGTGTCATTGATCTGTTCTCCCTCCCTCCATTCCTCACTTACTTGTACACTGTCTCCTCTCCTGGGATGTTCGGGACCTGTGGTGACATCACAGTCACATGACCTCCCTGCACAGGTCCTTCAACACTCTGCTACAACAATATGACCCAGTTATGTTACTCGGGAACACCCGCCCCCATCTCTCCCCACTTTTCTCTCTGCCCACCCTTAGGGACGGCCCTGTGTATAGTGAGCTGCAGTAATGATTTCCGCTATGTCTTATTTTCGGGGGATGCCTTATATTAGGGAATTCAACAAAATCTCTGCTATGTCTTACTTTTGTGGGTGTCTTATTTTTGGGGAAACACGGTATTAAAGAAAAAAAAAATTACATTGGATGCCTTTCCTTTTTCAGGTGACTGTATGCTAAGCAGTGCCGTACGTCACTTTTCTTGAGGTATTGTAAATGTGGAGCCCTTCACTGGAAATGGGATAATAGAAATATGTTAGGAGTCATCTATTTTAGTGGATCTATATTGACCTGAGTTATTTAATTTTAATTTTTTTTTAATTAAACAGATTGGATTTTTTAAATTTTTCTACTTGTTGTTCTAGAGCTTTTTTTCATATATGGGCCATTATGAGTCCTTACTTAAACAACCTATACACCAAATAATAAAGAGGTATTTTTATTTTTAATGCCCCCCTTAAAAAGGAAGGGCAATTTTTGTAATGTTAAAACACATTTTTGAAATTGCTGTAAATATCTCTTTTTTTTGACAGCAGGCTAGAACAGGGAACAAATTCTAAAATGTGTAAGGCAAGTAGCTGTAAATTGGAGCTTGCCACTCTCTCTGGTGGTGACATCACACCCGTAACTACTTTATGCAGAGGAGGGGGGTTGGTTTGAGCTCCATTTTGTTGATGGATGCACAACAATAAAGTCTACTTTTTTGTAAGGCACACCACAGGACCTTTTACTAAAACAGCTTCCTCTGGTCTGAGGGTACCCCCGCTTTTCAGGCAGGGGTTTTGGTTGTGTTCTTACACATTCTGGACTCTTGATTAACCTCTGTGATTATCATTATTTACATCTGTTTTTACATTCAAGGGCCCGGGTTCTACCCATAATGCTTGAACTTTTGAGGTCATCAAATATGTGCAAAAAAGTCAAAAAAGCAAAAATTGATCAGCACATCTAAGGCAATTTAAAAAAAAATGTTTTAGTATAGGTGCATGCTGGCGTGGTAGCAAAAGCTATCAAACACACACAATATCAGCAGGTACTTTTAATCTATAAATATACAGTTCAGTATTTTAAATTTTTGGTTTTTTTGGGGGGTTTGTTTTTTGTCTATAATATGTAAACGTTTAAATGCTGTAGTCTAATGTAATGCAGAGACTGCCGGCTCTTTAGTAATGAACACCTAAAAAAATGGTAATTACAGTATAAATGTGGTGCCACCATCCAAGGGAGTTTATAAAGAGTGCGGGGCACCACATAGACTCAGGAAAACCCGTCCTAAGTGTGTAGGTATAGTGTTTGAAATATTTGGTTAGTGTGGTACAGGGAGACTAGCTCATCAACTGACTTTGCATAACAGCATTGATGTCTTGCTGTAGGAATCTGGTTCTCCCTAAACACTTTAGAGAAGGAGAGTGTGTGCAGAGGAAACCCCCGTGAGATTTAAAGCCTTAAAAAGGTAGCCAATATATTGTCAAACCCAAAACTTTTTTAAGGGGCCCTGAAATTTTGGAAGGGCCCCAAAGTGGGTAATTTGGGACAGCGTGACATAAATAATATCATCTATGCTTCAGTCAGTGATATAGTTGGGGGGCGGTGTATATTGTACTGCTGAGTATTGGGGGAAATCTTTCCCTGGGGAGGAGACAACTCTGTTAGAGACGTGTGCCAAAAAGAAAGGGCCTTTTTTTGGGAAAAACCCAAGGCAAGGGCTTTAAAAATTGGATTGATTGAAGAAGACAGCACCCCCCCATGGGGCTGTATTCCGGTTTTTCACTTGTTAAAAAAAAAGTCAATGGATTTTGTTCTGTCTTGGCACAATGTCTGCAACCATCAAAATTCTGTACCATGGTAAGTAACATCATCTACGGTCCTGTCTCAAATATATTCTTAAGTGGGAACTCCATCACCTCTAGCATAAAGGTCTCTGCCATGAGCTCAATCTAGATGTTAACTTTCTATAAAAAGACTTCAGCTGAAACCTTATATAAACTCTGAAAATAGTTTCAGCAAGATCTCACACATATCACTGGGCCAGAGTCATCTTTGTCAGCAGTAAGATATATTAGTATGTCTACAGAAAAACACCATTGATAGTACATAGCGTCCATTCATATAAATGAAGTACATGGGACCCCTTTGTTATGTCCATATGGCCTAATGGGGCGTAATGAAAGGGACTGTCCTCATAAAACAACACCTGTGAAGTTACTGTCATGGCAACTGCAGACTAATTTATTATAAAGACCATAAAATCCAAGGTAACCTTTCTTGTCCTTAATAAAGTGTAGCAACGAACAAGGATAATATCTATTTGCTTATCTCACACAATCTAACTGATGCTGTATGTTTTATCTGCTCTCTGTTCGGCACTGCCTGTCACCTTTATCACAGCTACTTCTTAGGGTAATTGCAGAAATAAAGTCAAATAAAAAAAACATTCTTTTCCTTTTTTGTGAGCGTTAAAGTTTCCTGGACCTTCTTCACAGTGTAAGTTTCACAGATCACATTGCACTCAGTGCCAAGCAAAGAACAATAACTTAAAAAGAGTCTTTCTTTAAATTCCAATTTCATCATTTCGCAGAAGTCGAGATCAATAAACCTGCTGTTAACAGCTTTGTTAAGAACTTAGCTGTAAAATGAAATAATGCTCCTTCTTCTGGCTGAAACTACAGAGATGTTAATTCGTTGGATCTCATGTCAGTTAAGGGCAAATTAGCCTTCCAGCTTCCAGTCATGACTCATTATACCATTACACTACCATGCAATTTAGATCCAATAAAAACTATGACAGCGGTTTTATCCACTTCATTAAGCTACTAATTTCTTTTAAAAAAAAGTACATTAATCTTTTTACAGCTCTCCACAGAATATAGTATCTTCAGTCTATAACATTGATCACAACTTAGTAGAAAATCATTTTTATGTTAATTCTTTCATGTAAATAATGGTCTTTAATGTTTTATTTTAGGCCATTATTGACCATGCTTATCCCACTTCCAATTAAACATAAAACAAACCAGTTTAAGATCAGATATGAGAAGAACATGTTGAAAAGGTATATGACCAAAGGCTTTGGGCTGTGGAAGTGGATGAATAGCCAGAATTTGGGAAACACAGTGGTCCCTCAACATTCAACATTAATTGGTTCCGTGGCAACCATTGCATGTTGAAACCATTATATGTTGAGACAATAGCACTATGGAAAACTGGTAATTGGTTCCGAGACCCCAAAATATCAACACAACATAATGCAAAACAAAGATCAAAGAAAATAAAGCAGATACCTAATACAGGTACAGCAAGTCTTTACATATAGCATCAAAAAGAGTTGCTGGAAGCTGGAAATAACTTTCTATGATGAGAACAGGAGCTTCTTTGGGTCACGTACTTTATATTCAATGTACCAAAAAAAAAAAATAAGATACTTGGGCTGATCTTACCTGGTGCCCAAAGGATACACTTACCCTGGCACATGTAAAGAGCAGTAATGAACATGTAGTACCACACTGTACTGTGGAGAGTAGCTACTAGAGCACTAATCACTGCATGCACTTCAGTAACAAAGAGGTTTTACAAGTAAAATGTTAATGATAATTGGTTGGATCTTCCACCAATTACATGTGCTGGAGAACAGCAGTGTCTGTGACCAGGCCAGGACTGGTAATCTGGCCTGCCAGGCAGATTCCCGGTGGGCTGTGCTGCATGTGCTGCCTGTTGCCTCTAAGAAATTCTCAAGTTATAACCTGTCATAGCTACACAAGTAAAATTGAAGGACCTGCTGAGTGCTGTCATTGACTCCATAGCCAGTATCAGAGCGATCTGGCTGCACTGTCCTAATACTGACTATAGAGTCACTGACAGCGCTCAGCAGGGCCTTCATTTCTGCCTGTCAGGTCATCACAAAGTGCTAGCTTCTCTTCCTCCTGCCTCTATCAGTAAAGCAGGAGCACCTTGTACAGTATTTGTTCACTGAAGCTGCTGGCCCTGCTCCCGGGTCTACCAGCAGCCTATCTGGTAAGTGTGTGATCAGTCAATTAACTTCTGCATGGAGGCCAGGTGAATATAGGGAATGCCACTGAAATGACCCACCATGGCTGGTAATGATGTATATGGATTGCATGGGTTGACATTTAGCCCACATGATCCATATTGATGATTATTAGCCCTGGTGGGTCATTTTGACCTGCTTGTCATCCCCAGTAGTCAGCCCCTCCAAAAATCAATGTAGGGGCTGAGGTGACTTCTGTGGGCACTGATAATCAGCTTCAACAGGAGTCTATGCTGATTGTATAGGCGTCCCTTCCAATACTCCCCTTGCCTCATAAAGCGTAGCGCCTTGAAGTCAAACGCATACGTGCTGTAAGTGCTGCTCTCCGTCTTGCATTCACTTTTTTGCCTGCCTTCCGAGAAGCATGCTTTTTATTTTGATGTCTATATAGACATAAAAGAGTTCTTTGCGGGACAAGTAATTTTTAATGGTATTATTTATCATACTAAATATATTGCGAAAACAAAAAAAAATATTTATTGCAGGGTGAAATGGGATAGACATGTAATTGTGCTATTTAGGGTCCTATTTTTATAACATTCACTGTGCATTATATTCACTTGCTATCTGTATTCTGCTTTGAGTACAATTCTGGTGATGCCAAATCAAAATAATTTTCATTATTTTTTAATACTATGAACCTGAGTGAGAGCTCATTTTTGCGGACTGAAGTATAGTTTTTATTGGTGTTATCTTTTGGATACATGTGACTTTTTTATGTTCCATTAGTTGGGGGAGGTAGAGCAACCAGGTAAATGAATTTTGGACACCGTTTCTTCCTCTGATCACGCCCCTGTGATGAGATTGCGGGATGTTGATCGGTTACCATGGCAGCTAAAAGCCTAATGAAGACATCCATAGCTGCCATATAAGTGCTTCTATTATTTAGAACCACCATCTTGGTACATGATATTATATAAATAATGCAGACGGGTGTACAAGCAATTAAGCCCCCAAGTGGTCAGAAACCCTCGGGGGAATGCTTGCATATCTTAAAGAAAAAGAAAAAAGTTTTAAAAGTATAAAAAAAAAAATAAACGATTAAATCACCCCCTTTTGCCATTTTACAAATAAACAAAAAGTTACACATTCATATTGCCACGTCCTTAAAAGTCTGATCTATTAAAATCATTAATCATTTATCCTGTATGCTGAACACTGTAGAAGAAAAAAATTTCAGATGCCAAAATTGTTGTTTTTGGTAATTTCCCAAGAAATTATAATAAAAAGTGACCAATAAAAACTATACTTCAGCCCGTGAAAAATAAGCCCCCACTTAGGTCACTAGGTAAAAAAAACCAAAAAGTAGAAAGCGCTGTAGAAAATGGCGATTCAGCACAAATTTTAAAGATCAAGAATGTTTTTATTTCTAAATATAGGCAGTCCCCGACTTACACCGTTCCGACTTACATCTGTCCCCTAGTTACAAACGGAGACTTATGAGGCATGCTGGCAGTTGTAGGTCCATGTTCTACTGCAGATAGTAGCTGTGGAATGACAAGTTCCAGCATGCCACAGCAGCACATGAGGTGAAATCTTCTTAACAGTGGCATAGACAGCAAAACAAAAGTAAAACCCCCTTCCCTGCACTATCCAAAACTAAAAAAAAAACCTTTTGTGCTGGAGTTATATTTAATAAATATACCTGTTCCAACTTACATGCAAATTCAACTTAAGAACAAACCTATAGTCCCTATCCTGTTCATAACCCGGGATAGGGACTGTACTAAAAAGTAATGTAAATGCTACATATTTAGTATCAACTGTATTTTACCAACCTGCAGAATACAGATAATATTATTATTATATTTGAAAATATATTGCTTTTTAAGTATATGGTCATACAGTTGAAACCAGAGGTTTACGTATACTATATAAAAATACTCATATGCATGTTTTTCTCACTATCTGACATGAAATTGGAATAAATCTTAGCCTTCTAGGCCAATTAGGATTGCCAAAATTATTTATATTTGCAAAATGCCAGAATAATGAGAGAGAGAACTTTTTTAAGGCATTTTTATTACTTTCTGAAAAGTCAAAAGTTTACATACACTAGGATTACTGTGCCTTTAAACAATTTGTGACAGCCCATATGATGATGTCATGTCTTTAAAGCTTCTAATAGGTTTATTGGTAACATCTGAGTTAGAGACACACCTGTGGATGTATTTAAAGGCACACCAGAAACACACTGCTTCTGTGTGTAACATCATGGGAAAGTCTAAAGAAATCAGCCAAGATATCATGAAGAGAATTGTGGACTTTCACAAGTCTGGATCATCCTTGGGTGCAATTTCCAGATACCTGAAGGTGCCTCATTCATCTGTACAAACAATTATACACAAGTACAAACAAGATGGAAATGTCCAACCATCATACTGCTTAGTAAGAAGACAGGTTCTGTGTCTCAGCGATGAACATACTTTGGTCCGACATGTGCATATCAACCCAAGGACAAAAGCAAAAGACCTTGTGAAGATATTGGCGGAAGCTGGTAAGATTGTATCATTATTCACAGTTAAACGAGCACTGTATCAACAGAGGTTGAAAGACCACTCTGCCAGGAAGAAGCCATTACTCCAAAAGAAACATATAAATGGCACATTAATGTTTGTAAATGCACACAGGAACAAAGACCTACATTTCTGGAGACATGTCCTGTCGTCTGACAAAATTATTTGGCCATAATGACCATTGTTATGTTTGGAGGAAAAAAGGAGAATCTTGGAAGAACACCATCTCAACTGTGAAACACGGGGGTGGCAGAATCATGTTGTGGGGTAGTTTTGCTGCTGAGGGACTAGTGCACTTCACAAAATACATGGCATCATGAGGAAAGAAGATTATGTGGCAGTACTGAAGCAACATCTCAAGACATCAGCCAGGAAGTTAAAGCTTGGACGGAAATTGGTCTTCCAAATGGACAATGACCCGAAACATACTGCCAAAACGCGGACAGGTGCAGCTGATTGCTAAATAACAACTCAAAGATCCCACAGCTAAGGGAACACTTAAATGATACAGACTGCACATTGGCTTGGTACCCGTTCACACCAGTATACAGAAAAACCACAGTATTATGCATGGAGAGACTGCATAAATGCAACAATACCCATTAAACAACCACTCACACATCTTCAGGGCATGAGGGGGGTGGCTTCCGGTATCACAATTGCATATAGATAAAGCAATACATAAAGGTGCAAACGTGTGGTGCACCATGCTGGCTTACAGCCTCTTAGTGATGCCCATACTAACAGATTAGGCGGGCTGCCCAGCACTTCATAAGGAGCCGTGAAGAGGCTTGCGAGCTTGCGTATTTGGGGCCCTGGTACCAACTAATACCTCATATTTAACATTTTGCTGGCTGTAAGCACCACACGTTTGCACCCTTATGTATTGCTTTATCTATATGCAATTGTAATACTGGCAGCCACCCCCTTCATGCCCTGAGGATGTGTTAGTGGTTGTTTAATGGGTATTTTTGCAGTCTCTCCATGTATTATACTGTGGTTTTTCTGCATACTGGTATGAACAGGTACCAAGCTAATGTGCAGTCTGTATCATTTAAGTGCTCCCTTAGCTGTGGGATCTTTGAGTTGTTATTCAGCAATCAGCTGCACCTGTCAGCATATAAGGCTAGAGATCAGGGCCGGGACAAGGTATTTTGGTGCCCTAGGCAAGTACAGCCAATGGCGCTCCCCCACCCCCTCGCGCCCCAAAAAATTGCACCCCCCCTAATTCCTCTTGCCCCTGCGCCAGGCCCTCTCGCCCCCCACTGCACTAGGCCCTCTCTCCCCTGCACCACTCTCCCCCCTGCACCAGTCTGTCCCCTGCACCAGTTACTCTCTCCCACTTAGTAACTTCTTACTAGTCATACCTGCGCCCAGGGGCATTGCTAGGGTCCTAACGACATTTGTCACCCCCCACCATTGTGAACTGCGGATGTATTGGTACAGAGAAACAACTTCTGTTCCTGTCACTAATTTTCTGCACATTCCACATAGATCCTTTCCATCACCTCAGCAGTCGCTGTACTATGAAAATCAGTCCTGACAAATCTGCTTTTTCAAAAGTGCTCACCTCTATATGACAGTGCAATACCCCTAAATAACAGTCACTAAATAATACATGACGAATGATTGTTACTAAAAAAACATTCCTACAAAACCAAGACCCAAAACTATTACTACTTAAGGATCAAATAATCCTGGCATATCCTGACCAAACGCGACCCCCACATGTGACCATCAGTTGTACACAGGCTCTGAAGACATATACCACCGCCATACAGGGACCAGATAGTGGTAGATACTAGTTGTATGTAGACGCTCTGCAGAAATTTAAGTGATTACACTGCAGTTACATTTAGTGACTCACAGGAAACGTCTTTTCTGATCAGCGTCGTTCACTTTCCCTTTTCTTCTCCATCCAGTTCACACCTTCTCGCTGATTTCTCCCGGCCAATACTCGTCCCTGCAGATTTGGACACAAATATCTTAGAATCCTCACATTTCCAGCAACTCCTTACTTATAGGTATATAAGTCCCCTCAGTTAGACAGGTATATATGTCCCCTCAGATAGGAAGCTATATAGGTCCCTGCAGTTAGACAGGTATATATGTCCCCTCAATTAGGCAGGTGTATATATAGGTCCCCATCAGTTAGGCAGGTATATAGATATGCCCTCTCAGTCAGGCAGGTATATAGATATTGTACCCTTAGACAAGCAGATATATAAATAAAGGGTCACTCAGGCAGGTGTATAAATATCTCAGGCAGGTATATAGATATAGGGGCACTCTCGGCAGGTATATAGATATAGGGGCACTCAGGCAGGTATATAGATATAGGGGCACTCTCAGGCAGGTATATAGATATAGGGGCACTCTCAGGCAGGTATATATAGGGGCACTCTCAGGCAGGTATATAGGGGCACTCAGGCAGGCATATAGATATAGGGGCACTCAGGCAGGTATATAGGGGCACTCTCAGGCAGGTATATAGGGCACTCTCAGGCAGGCATATAGATATAGGGGCACTCACAGGCAGGTATATAGATATAGGATCACTCAGGCAGGTATATAGGGGCACTCAGGCAGTCATATAGCTTTAGGGTCACACAGGCAGGTATATAGAGGCACTCAGCCATGCATATAGGGGCACACATGCAGGTATATAGGGGCACACAGGCAGGCATATATAGATATAGGGGGGCACACAGGCAGTATATATAGCTATAGGGGGCACACAGGCAGGCATAGATATAGGGGGCACACAGGCAGTATATATAGATATAGGGGCACACAGGCAGTATATATAGATATAGGGGGCACACAGGCAGGCATATATAGTTATAGGGCGCACACAGGCAGTATATATAGATATAGGGGGCACACAGGCAGGCATATATAGATATAGGGGGCACACAGGCAGTATATATAGATATAGGGGCACACAGGCAGGCATATATAGATTTTACGGCTGAACAGGCAGTATATATAGATATAGGGGGCACACAGGCAGTATATATAGATATAGGGGGCACACAGGCAGGTATATAGGGGCACACAGGCAGTATATATAGATATAGGGGCACACAGGCAGGTATATAGGGGCACACAGACAGTATATATAGATATAGGGGGCACACAGGCAGGCATATAGGGGCACACAGACAGTATATATAGATATAGGGGGCACACAGGCAGGTATATAGGGGCACACAGGCAGTATATATAGATATAGGGGGCACACAGGCAGTATATATAGATATAGGGGGCACACAGGCAGGCATATATAGATATAGGGGCACACAGGCAGTATATATAGATATAGGGGGCACACAGGCAGGCATATATAGATACAGGGAGCAGTTAACAATAACAACATTTATACTCACCTTACCTGCTTCCTGGCCGCGTGCTCCTCTTCTGTCCTCTTCTTTACCAGCCACGTGCTCCTCCGGCAGCTCCTCAGGCGCACAGCCTATGACGGCTGTGCGCCCGAGGAGAGGCAGCATCGCGATTACCTCACTTCATTGTGACGCTGCCCAGCTGAGCAGCACGGGGCCGCAGCGGGTCCACAGCGCTATGAGGACCCGGCGGCCCCGCTGTGTCGGACCCGGAGCCGGTCCGACACTGTCTGCGGAGCAGAGAGTGCTCGCTCTCTGCTCCGCAGAAGCCCTCAGCTGTATGTGCGTCCAGCGGACGCACATACAGAGACCGCCAGCGCTTCAGGCCCACGGCAGCGGCCTGGAGCCCGGCGAGGTTCGGGGCCCCTGCCTGCGCCCCTTAGGGACAGGCAGAGGTAGGCGCCCTAGGCTATCACCTACCTCTTCCTACCCGTAATGTCCTATTTTTTGTGTGTTTTTTTTTACTGCCAAAATGGTTACACAGGGGCAATCACAAAGCCCTGCTCTCACTCCACTTGAAAATGTATGGGCAAACTGAACAGGCAGGTGCGAGCAAGGCGACCTACAAACATGGCACAGTTACACCAGTTCTGTCCGGAGGAACTCCTAGGATAAATTCCTACCAACTATTGTGAGAAGCTTTTACAAGGATATCCAAAACGTTTGACTCAAGTCATACAGTTTAAGGGCAATATTACTAAAAACTAATGAAATGTATGTAAACTTTGACTTTGCAGAAAGTAATAAAAATGCCTTAAAAAGTTCTCATTATTCTGGCATTTGTCAAATACAAATAAGAAAAACATGCATATGTGTCTATTTATATAGTGTATGTAAACTTCTGGTTTCAACTGTATAAAGTTTTTTATGAATCTGAAAACTCCAATTAAACGTTTTATTTTTTTATTTCGCTGTTCTTTTTAAGCTTATTGGTCTTCTATATTTGGATGCATACTGGTGCTTCTGTGATCATTTGCAATATTTTTTAATTGATGATTGGACACGGGGTTGTTCTGGCTCACCTGTGTCACGAGCCGTAGGGTATCATGCCTCTGTCTAGCCTGCACCATGCTCTTTGACCCTGGGGGCTACTGTGCTGTATCTGTTCAGTGTTTTTCCTGTGCCTTCCAGCATGACAACGGTTAACACTCACTTTCGGCACTTTCACAGCTGCCTCCCATCACCCTGTCTGGTGGAGTTATATAGCCCTGTTACTTCAAGTAGTCAGGGCCTGAGTTTCTGAGGTGCCACCTGGGTCATTGCACTGTGCCTCAAGCCCTCTGTGTTCCTGATTCTGAGTTTCTTTTTGACCCGTCCTGCCTCTGTTTCCTGCCTGGTCTGAGTACCTACCTGCCTGTCTTCTGCTATAAGTCTGCTGGTATCTGTACTCCAAGTCTCCTGTTGTCTGGTATCCTGTCCTGGTGTCTGCATCCTGTCACAAGTCTGCCGTGCCTCCATTTATCCAGTGTTTCTGACAATACTCCTGCTACTCCCAAGCCTGATGCTGTCCACAGCAAGTCCAAACCACTAAAGTATCTGTATCTGCATCAGCCACCTCTGTTTCTGTATCTGAGTCTGCACCTGAAATTTGTTCTAAGGAGATTCCTGCATTTTTCAAACCAATTCTGGTCCATAGAAGTCTACTTCAGTGTACAGCGTTCCTAAGCTCGTTTCCATTGACAGTACAGTAGTTCCATGCTCCGTTCTGTCAAGAAATATTCCGTAACTGTATCTATGATTCTGTCCAAACTTTCTGCTTCCATTACTGCTCCTGGTGTCACTCCTGCTGGTCCAAAATTTGCTGCTCCCGGTGTCAGGCCTGCTGGTCCGGAATCTGCTGCTCCTGGTGACACACCTGCTAGCTTAGAATCTACTGTTCTGTTGACACACCTGCTGGTCCATAATCTGCTGCTCTTGGTGTCACGCTTAATGGTCCGGGATCCGCTGCTTTTGGTGTCACACATACTGGTCCGGAATCTGTTGCTCTTGGAGTCATGCCTGCTGGTCCGGAATCCGCTAACCTTGGTATCTTGTATGCTGGTCTGGAATCCGCTGATCCTGGTGACACGCCTGTTGGTCCAGAATTCACTGCTCTTGGTAACATGCCTGCTGGGCTGGAATTTGCTGCTCTTGGTGTCATGCCTGCTGGTCTGGAACCTGCTGTTCCTGATTTCTCACCTGCTGGTCCGGAACCTTCTGTTCCTGGTGACACATCTGCTGGTCTGGAATCCATTGCTCTTGTGTCAGCCATTCAGATTGGTATTCTGTGCCTTTTGCCCCTGTGATGCAGGGGTTGTTAGGTTTGGTTCTGTCCTCTACCTTCAAGAAGCACCCTGCTCCAGATGTTGCTGCTCAGCCTACCCTTTGGAGAGGTACACGTGCCCTCGAGTTACCTGTGCCCTCTGCATGGGAGGAGCCTTAAGAAGGGGGGTACTGTCACAATCCACAGGGTATTGTGCCTCTGTCTAGCCTGCGACATGCCCTTGACCGCGAGGACTGCTGTGCTGTATCTTTTTAGTGTTTTCCTTGCCTTCCAACACTGCAGTGGTTAACACTTGCTTTCAGCGCTCTCACAGCTGCTGCCCATCACACTGTCTGGTGGAGCTATATAGTCCAGCTACTTCCAGTAGTCAGGGCCTGAGGTTCTGATGTGCAGCCTGCTGCACTACATTGATTATAAATTCCTGGTTTCTAGTTTCTGTGTTCCTGCTGACATAAGTCCTGCCTCTTTTTCCTGTCTGGTACGTATCTCTGCCTGTCTTCTGCTTCAAGTCTGCTGGTACCTGAAGTTCAAGTCTCCTATTTTCCGGTATCCTGTTCAGGTCTACTGGGGTCTGCATATCGTCACAAGTCTGCTTCCATTTATTCGGTGTCCTACTGAGGGGCTTCCTGCTCACCTGTTTGTTTCGACTCCATAACCGCGGTTGGACAGAGCTCTGTCATCCGTGGCTCCAAGGATCCACCTTTTCCTTAAGAGACGTTTCTTGGACTGCCTACACTGTATACCTTGTGACCATTCTGCAATATAGCCTTTGAAAACCTTACAACATAAGTAGTCTGGGCCCAGGTTCTGACACGATAATGGGCTTCGAAGATCTAATAGAAGACAACCAAATTTAAAAGTAATTTGTAGCCACTCACTTGCATCTTGGTACAATTTTTTTAATCGTCCTATTAAGCAAATAATTCTGAGAATAATTTACTACAAATTCTGCAGAATTGAATGCATGTTCTAGGGCACCCGTGTAAGCTTTAACTTTTGACCACAGCTACTCCTGTCTGCAAATGTTTTGCTGGTCTTTACATACTGCAATACAATCAAAGGAGAAGTAGACCTCGACACACCCATCAACTCAGCAACTCGGGTCACAGAGGTTCCCACAAGACTCACACCAATGATCATTCCCCTTGCAATTCTCTCATGTCTGATATATCATGCCCATAAAATAAACAAACAGATTTTTAGAACAGTACAAGTAAAAACGGTTGTCAACAACACTGTAAGCTATGTGACTAAGAAAAAAAGGGGATTCATTTGACTATGTTAAAAAGAGGGTTCTAGTTATTTTGTCCTTTTACTGCAGCTCTGCATGAGGGTTCCTGTTTTGCTAAACAACATTTATAAACGTTTTACACTGATACCATTTTGTGGTACATACAACTTTTCAAAGACTTATTATTTCTGTTTTAAGGAGGCCGGACAAATGAAAATACATATCCTGACATTGTTCTTTATTTTTTATAGTGTTCAATAATTTGTTTCGTAATACAAATTATAATGGATGATGGATGCAGAGATACTCACTCACTCTCTCTCTCTCTCTCTTTATATATAGTCTAACAGGCTGCACTAAGAGTAATAGAGCTGATATGTCAGTCACTGCTGTAAAAACAAACACAGACTGGACAGAAAGTGAAAGCCTGAAGCTGGCAGTTAAGAAGTTAAGAGCAGGCCCTGTGAAAACCCCTTTAAACAATCATATTAATTTACTCTGCTTGGCTCAAGGCATGTCCATCCCACACTTGTGTTATACACTACTCACAAAATTTAGGTATATTTGGCTGTCATTTAATTAAACAAAAGCCAACAACAATGGAGGGTAGACACCATCAAAAAATGTCAATGTCTCAATGACGTGTCATGTGGCTTTGAGCATTGATTACAGCTTGACAACGACATCTCATGCTGTTCACAAGTTGTGTTATTGACTGCTGTGCATGGCATCCCACTCTTCTTGAAGGACGCCCCTCAGGTCATTGAGGTTCAAGGGTACAGAGTTATGAGCTTTTACACGGCAACTCAGGTGATCCTACATGTTTTCTAGGGGTTTCAGGTCTGGAGAGAGTGCAGGCCATTCCATTTGAGGTACCTCAGTCTCCATCAGACGCTCCCTTATTATGCGACCTCAATGAGCTGGAGCATTGTCATCCATGAACATGAGATTAGCCCTGTATTATTCATGTAGAGGCATAATGACTGGATTAATGATGTTATTCAAGGTGTTTGAGGCTTGTCACTGTACCATTCACAAAGTGTAAGGCAGTTCTATATTGACTAGACACACCTGCCCACACTGTTACACCACCACCAAAGGCTCGTCTGGTGACAACAGTGGCTAATGCATATTGCTCTCCTTGACTCCTCCAGCATCGTTAGTAGCGATCATCTCTGCTCAGAGTGACTTGACTTTCATCACTGAACAGTACCAAGGACCACTGCTACCTTGTCCATTTTAGATGCTCCCTGGCCCATGCAAAACGGTGATGCCTGTGTCTGGTGGTCTGCTTAGGTACCCTTGACGGATGTCTACCACACAGACCACGCTGATGTAAACTGTTATGAATGGTCTGATGTGACACTTGGTTGCCTCTCACCTCCCTTAAATGTGCCTGGAGTTGTGTGGCATTCATGATCAGGTTCCAAAGGACATTGTTTACAATGAAGCGGTCATCAGTGTGTGATGTAGCCAAAGGACGTCCACTTCTTTGCTTTTCTGTGACTCTTCCAATCTCTCTGTATCTCTATTACAACCAGCTAATGACAATCTGTGACACTTTAAGCTCAGTGGCCACTTTCGTGTGAGAGCATCTTGCTGGAAGCGTTGCAATGGTGAGGTACTGTTAATGAATTGTAAGGTGTTGTCTTGGTCTCATGATGTCAAAATGTGAACAGCATGATGAGGAGGACGGTTTAAATCTAAATTCAAATTGTTCCTCTAAATGTAATGGGCGATTCAGGGATCAAACACCTGTTGGAAATTTCCATTAAGCTCCTCATTAGAGATCAGCAAGTTATGCAAAAATTACTGAAACATAGAACAGTTGCACATGTGCATTCTAAAGTTAAGAGATGATCTCATTTAGTTATTTTACAAAATTTTCAAGAAATCTTATGTTCATCCTGAAATTTCAACCAAAAGCCAACTTTTTTGTGAGCAATATATGTTAAGGTTACACAATAGCTGGATCAAGAAATGTGTGATATGAGGAGATACTGAACAGTTCCAATAATTAGAAGTTCTCAACATCACTCAAGGGCAAATTCCAACATTTTGTGATATTAACGGGCTATGACGGAATGTTTCATTCATTTGCAGTGTATTGGTGGCTGTTGCCTCTAGTACAGTGAGACATCTTCTTGTGTACAGATAACTTTTAAGGTATTCTTTACATTGGCATGATGGATCCACTCTGAAGACCTTTATGACCTGTTAATGGATGCATCATGACCTATTATGATTCATGAGACTATTTTAAAGTATTAACCCATTTACTTATAATAGGTTCTTTGGGTACCCATTTTAATGGGTACAGTAATGTAATATCTTACAATATACAAAAAGAAAACCTGTTGGAAAGAATTCAATGAAATGTGAACAGAGCCTAAGCCAACTTATTGTCTGTGCATTACTAATGAGTCACTAATGCTATCTTCATTTCACCTTCTTTAACTATACATTGCTGGACAGTAAGATAAATGCAACCATTCTGTTACTGGAGTTTAATTTCCTCCCTGACCTTTGCTGCATGTAGATGGAGGAAAGGATACAGAGATTTTCAAAAGGTAAAAGTGAGCATCCATTTTACAACAAAGAATGTGTACTTTATGGAACCAGAGGATAAAGACTGTCATCACTTGATACTGACAAACATTATCTGTTTATGTAACGGACAATTAGACAATCTCATTATGTAATGTCCTGTACTTATACTATACACTATATCATGAGTGAATTATTCAGTATAGTCAATATGTACCAGTATAAATACCACAGTAGAACAGACAATGGACACTCAGGAATTCACAAACCATCATAAAATATGCACTCCTTGTACTTCAATTGGCCATTAAGATTGCACACTATTGCCTTCAATGAGAATTCGAATCTACCATTTTTACCATTTTTAATGTTAAGAGATAATTATGCATTAAGACTGTACATAATAAAACAGGCACACATACTTCTTCAGGTCTGACCTGTTACAAATGTACTTACTTATTCTATGGAGAAAAGGTAAATAGCTGATATGTGCCTGGGGTGCACTCAATGTATTGAACTAGCAGTTAGTGCAGCACTAACTATATAAATCCATATTTACACCTAGCTCCCCCTATTGGTGGCTTAAATGCAGCCAATAAAATATGATTTTATAAGTAAGACACAAAGTTCATTTAAATTTAATGAATGGGGTTGCCCAATTCTTTTTTGTACATAAATTTAGGATGATGCTGCTAGAATAAAAGAACCCCCCAGATACTCACCTTTGTCCTCACTGCTGTTCCACTGCTGCCGCTGTTTACTGTCTAACCCAGTCTTCTGTTTGCGTCCTCCTCCAGATTGTCAAATCATCATTGCTAAAGACACTGATTGACTGCATTGGTTATGTGACATCTCCAGACATCATCTTCTGGAAGTGAAGGGCTTCTAGTGATGTGAGGCAATGGCCTATGACTACTGCAGTCAATCATTGTTTTTAGCGATCTATCTCTCTGGAGTAGGAAGTATACAGAAGACCAGGGGAAACGTCAAACTGGAAGGGAAGTGAGGACAAAAGAGTTTTGTTTCAGAAGCAATATCTGAAATTTATAAAAAAAAAAAAAAAAAAAAAGAACCGGACAACCCCTTTAACACAGAACTTAGCTTCCAGTAGTCAGATCATCATTGATTAGCTGCAGTAGGCATGTGCCATTGCCTTACATTATTATTGAGAATACTGCATTTCTGAACAGTGAAGTCAGTAAATGTCATGTGACTACTGCAGGAAATCAGTGGCTGCAAAGTGGAGAATCTGACCACCTGAAGCAGGAAGTACACAGGAGACTGGAGGAGATAGTAGACAGCAGCAGTGCTGGAACAGTGGTCAGGACAATGGTAAGTATGAGTTTTTTACTATTTTATTCCAGCAGCATTTTAAATTTATAAAAAAATTAAAATTTAACACAGAATATAGCATCTTGTTTAAAAAATTGGCATAGCTTATATTCTTACTATGGAGACCTGTGATTTTAGTATGCCTCTGAGAAGGAGTTAAAAGGTGTATTCTAATTTTAAACATTTATGGTACTTCTGAGTACATCTGATCCTATAACCAAACACTAAGATTCAGCGATCTTTATAGACTGCAATGGAGAGATCCACATCCACCTATAAATTACATTACATTGCAAGGGGTGAATTTCTGTGCTAGTAACCCAATACACGGAATATCATGGATTCACCAATATTCGGAAAATCGGAGTATCTCTGCCTAGTAACATCTGCCTGCTGTAGCATGGAAGGTAGAGAACAATTTATGCTGAGACTTTTGGTTGTGCAGCTGTCTCATATTTTTTTTTCTTGTTTTGGCTTTTACAGGAAAGATTATTTATTACAATAGCAAATGTCATCATCCCACTTCTGTGTTTTAACAAAATAAATATGCGGCCTTAGGTAAAATACATAGGAAACATTTCTCAAATGACAGTGTAATTTGGTACGGATGTGACAATTTACTGCATCAATACTACAGTTCTCCTTACTCCAGTACAGGAAAAACAAACATGTTATTTTCCCAGAGGATAAAGGGCTTACCTGTCCAAAAATAACTGTTTTGTGAACACTGGCTTTATGGGACAAGCTACAGAAATTCTTTATTTCCTTGTGTCTTATGTGTTTCGCTGCCTACTCACATCATGTCTTTGCAGCTATGTCTCTGTATCTGAGACATCAAAAACTACCTTTTTTTACACTTCCTGGGGGAATTTCAGCTTCCTCCTATTAAACATGAATAATAAAATCCAAAGCTTTCATCCTAATGGGGTTAGAAGGAGGCGTCGGCTTTTTATAGCTCTTCAGATGATCCAAAAGCAGATGAAAACGGCACAAAATTAGGAAAGAGGATGATTCAAACTGGAACGCTTTAGAACAGTTGTGGAGCAACTCAAAGTCTCTGTCCTGCTGCTAGTGGATTTAGATTAATTAAGCGTGAAGACCCTCTTAGAATCCAAATGATCCAATAAGGATTGATGAGGACTTAAGCAGAGAATTCTGGGTAGAGTAAAGTTCATGGTGGGCGACAATGTGTTCCAAACTTTGACAGAAATCTTCCTTTAATTTTGGTCACTTTATAGTATATATTTCAGCCCCGAAAGATTGGCTAGGGTGATGAACTAGCTACATGGCCCCTACCGCAATAAATTATTCTTTCTACCTACTACCTGACAAAAGCTAAGAAGGGTGGATGGCAACAGTAAAGGGACCATGATCAAGAACTGTATATACGAGATCGTTGATTTCCAACTGCTAACTTGATGACAATTGAAGTAATCATTTAACCTATAATAATGTTGATACCATAAGGCCTCGTTCACACGGCTTATTCTGGGACTGATTCCAGCCGTACTGCGTGCCGTATTTGCGCTGCAGTACGGCTGGAATCCGTCCCAGCATTACGGTAATCCCCCAGTTCTCATAAAAGAACTATGGATTCTGTCTCTTCTCCCCGCTCAGCGAATCCGCCGAGGGGGAAGAAAGTGACATGCACATTATTTACGGCGCGTACGCGCCATGAATAATGAGTGTTTATGGGGCCGGCGGGCTGCTGGCCCCCACCGCCTCGCTCCCGCTGCACAGCTGCCAGCGTAATTGCGGGGCGAAATCCGTCCCCGCAATTATGTCGGCAATAAGCCGTGTGAACATTGCCTAAATATGTATCCCTCTATGTTTATACCGCTTTAAGAAATAATGTCACAGATGGTAACAGAAGGACTCCTCATTGAACCTGATTGTAATGTCACAGCAGTTACATGGCAGAAAAAAAAAACATGAGTGATGTGGCTTAGGGTTGGTTCACAGTTGTTTTTGGCCCTGTTGCAGATATCCACGAACATATCCACAAAAAACAGTAGAGCAAACATATTTTTATTTGGACTATGTTTGCTCTATTTCTCAAATGTACATGGTTGATATGCTGGAAACAAAAGTATGGTCTACTATGGAGAAGGCCCCAAAACCTATGATAGGGCCCCCACCTACCATGTACCATTCATAATAACAGTGTCCTCTAATGTGGCAAAAGGGCCTTTGGACATCCTCAGGCTCTGGGGCCTTATAGCAACTGCTACTTCTGCACCCCCTATAGCTACACCCCTGCTAGCATGGTTTTGTGTCCAGCATGTAAAGTGTGTATATTTTAGGCAAATAGAATGAATACAGTCCAAATAAGACTACATTTGCTCTATTGTTTTCTATATCTTTTCTACAGGATACATTGGAATACCATTTTTCATGCTTTCAGTAAAGCCAAAAAAGCGTGAAGCCAACCTTACTTAAAGGGGTGTTCTCACAAAACAAAGTCTACTGCACAGGTTGACTCTGAGCTCTCATGCGAGCTGACCTCGCATGAGAATGAGAAGGGCGGCACTTGCTGTCCCCATTCACTTCTATCAGAGCTCCCGAATATAGTTGAGCACACACACTGGACTACATTCAGAACTCCAATAAAATTAAATGAGAAGGATGACTGAACGTGCTGTCCTCCAAATCTTCACGCACTGTCGGCTCATAGAGATCCAACCTGTGCTGTAGACTTTGCTTCATGGGAACTCCCCTTTAAATGAGATCCTCTAGTGATTTCACAGCAAGCTAGGCTGTAATCTCACCCAGGGCCATTCCTGAGGGCGGGCGATCGCCCGGGGCGCCGAGGCTCCCCTCACCCGAGGGGGGCGCCACCCGCATCGCCCGCCCCGCGGTTAGCCTCTGACTCTGCCGGCAGCTGCATACACTTAATACAGCTGCCGATACAGGAAGGAGGCAGGACGGATCGCTCTCCTCCTGTCTCCTCCCCTGTATGTATCAGCGCTCAGTCAGAGCGCTGACACTTACACAGCAGCGTCGCAGGGGGCGCACGGCTTTCGCGCACGCCTCCTGAGATGCGCAGTCTTGGCTCCCGTGTGTCCCAGGAGGCCCCGGGAGCTGAGTGTAAGCGGTGTGATGACGTCACGCCGCTTACACTGAACCCCGGCTCCCAGGACCTGGACACGCTGCGGGCATCCTGGAAAGATGAGTGAGTTTATATTATTTTAAAAATCCTTAGCTACAGGGGACACTGGCTACAGGGGGACACTGGCTACAGGGGACACTGGCTACAGGGGGAACACTGGCTACAGGTGGCAACTGGCTACAGGGGACACTGGCTACAAGGGGGACACTGGCTACAGGGGGACACTGGCTACAGGGGGGACACTGGCTACACGGGGGACACTGGCTGCAGGGGGACACTGGCTACAGGGGACACTGGCTACAAGGGGGACACTGGCTACAGGGGACACTGGCTACAGGTGGGGCACTGGCTACAGTTGACACTGGCTACATGGGGGACACTGGCTACAAGGGGGACACTGGCTACAAGGGGGACACTGGCTACAGGGGGCACACTGGCTACATGGGGGACACTGGCTACAGGGGGGATACTGGCTACAGGGGGGGACACTGGCTACAGGGGGACACTGGCTACAAGGGGCACACTGGCTACAGAGGGGCACTGGCTACAAGGGGGGCACTGGCTACAAGGGGGACACTTGCTACAGGGGGGACACTTGCTACAGGGGACACTGGATACAGGGGGGGCACTGGCTACTGGGGGGCACTGGCTACAAGGGGGGCACTGGCTACAAGGGGGCACTGGCTACAGGGGGACACTGGCTACAAGGGACACTAGCTACAGAGGGACACTGGTTACAGAAGGGACACTGGCTACAGGGAGGACACTGGCTACAAGGGGGACACTGGCTACAGGGCGGACACTGGCTACAGGGGGCAACTGGCTACAGGGGGCAACTGGCTACAAGGGGGACACTGGCTACAGGGAACACTGGCTACAGGGGTGTCACGTACACACTCACCAGCACGTGACCGGTGGCCACTGTAATGGAGTCCATTTATTTCCACTTGCGCTCATCTCTCAACCAGGTAGCAAATCAAGCATAAATCGCACCTCAAGACAGTTCCAGCACCCCAAGTTATACGCTGCCACCACCTTCCTTCAATAATCAAAAAGAAAAATAAATCAGAGTGAAGGACTCTGATGCAAAATACTTTAAAACACTTAAAAATGCTTACCAGGTCACCTCACTGCTCTCCAGCAGCTACAAAAAAAAATACACTCCTTCAAGGAAATGGATCCGTGCAGCGACAAGAACTAAGCTTATTACTTTAATAAGAGGATAGGTACAGTGCTTACATAAACAAAATACAGGGTATCCTAAAAACGTAAAAAAAACCAGAGTAATGCAACAAAAATTCAACCTAAGAAAATGAAAGGGCAACCCACTATAACAATAATGACACCCAAAAACAAGGGAAACCCATGAAGAATGTACGAAGCTTTATTGTTCAGAAATTACAAAATGACACCATAAACATAATGCACTACAAAAACTATCACCCAGATAAAACAATGCCAAAAAACAAACACGGAGGTCTAGGGTCACGTAAAAAATGTATATATGACAATGTATATGAAAATAATTTTTTAAATTAATTTAAACAACCTGCTTCCTGTATAGTATACCTTGAGGAAGCGTCAGAGAAATGCACGTCGGGGTGGCACGGGGGTCTAGCTGTCACAGTTTAAACAGGTTGTTTAAATTCATTAAAAAATTTTTTTCATATATATTGTCATATATACATTTTTTACGTGACCCTAGACCTCCGTGCTTGATTTTTAGCATTGTTTTATCTGGGTGATGGTTTTTGTAGTGCATTATGTTTGTGGTGCCATTTTGTAACTTCTGAACAATAAAGCTTTGTACATTCTTCATGGGTTTCCCTTGTTTTTGGGTGTCATAAACAAAATACAATAACATTGACTATGCCATACGCATCAAACAGTTATAAAACAAAAAAGGAGAAACTTAGAAGCCCTTACACTTACAAGTCTTGACTTCCAAATCCCGGGGTAGGGATGAATGAAGATGGAACACAGCTCAATCAGAAATTGAACCCCAGGCTATGAACACAGGTTTGAGTCTGGCCATGTGTTTTATAGGCCCAAATCTCTGTCTAGGTTTCCCCTCCTCTCTCATAATTTCGGCTGCTCTTTTACTGGCTGAAAATATATTGATATGGGTGGACACTTGATGTCTAATGAGGGTTGTTGCTTACTATCCCTACTAGATGGCAATCACGGACTGCGCTTCTGCTGTGGACAGATCAATGACCTCTGAACTGTTGTGCCTACTCCTTCAATAAGTCTATGGGGTCATAGGCCACATCTGTGATGATAGGGTGTGGTCTTCTATCAAGTATTCTTGACAGCTTGCATATACAATTGTTGGCAATAAAGCGTAATAAAATGGATAAAGCCCATGTTATCTAAACATTTGAGTAATTTAAGTGACTACAAAGGACGCTGTGAGGGTTTACAGACCTGTTCTACAAATTCCATTCCCACAGGGGGGGTGGTATTCTGAGCTACAGGAATTGTAGACTCACAATCTAAGAAATGGTTTAATGACAATACAGAATACATATAATTTTCAGTGTACTACATTACAAGGGGGACACTGGCTACAGGGGGGACACTGGCTACAGGGTGGACCTGGCTACAGGGGGCAACTGGCTACAGGGAAAAACTGGCTACAAGGGGGGCACTGGCTACAGGGGGACACTGGCTACAGGGGGACACTGGCTACAAGGGGGACACTGGCTGCAGGGGGCATAACTGGCTACAGGGGGCAAACTGGCTACAAGGGGGACACTGGCTACAAGGGGAACACTGGCTACAGGGGAAACTGGCAACAGGGGGACACTGGCTACAAGGGGTACACTGGCTACAGGGGAACACTGGCTACAAGGGGGACACTGGCTACAAGGGGGACACTGGCTACAGGGGAACACTGGCTACAGGGGGGAAACTGGCAACAGGTGGATACTGGCTACACGGGGGGCACTGGCTACAGGGGTGCACTGGCTTCAAGGGGGGCACTGGCTACAGAGGGACACTGGCTACAGAGGGACACTGGCTACAGGTGCAACTAGCTACAGGGACAACTGACTACAGGGGGACACTGGCTGCAGAGGCAACTGACTACAGGGGCAACTATCGTGGCTACTGGGGCTACTGTCTGGTTACAGGTGGGTATTACATGGCTACAGGGGGCAGTTATCTGGTGAAGCACTGTGTTGCATTGTGGTGCATTTTTTATGGTGGTGGGAGGGGGCGAAATTTCTTCACCTCGCCCTGAGTGCAATTTAGCCTAGGAACGGCCCTGATCTCACCTATTGAATTCTACTTATGTCACAGCAGATTAACTGATAGAAACACTATGATTGTGTCACAATAGCTTACCTGAATAAAGCCTATTTGTGATGTCACAGTAGCTTACCTAACCAAAACCCTCTTGTAATATATTGGTAACATATCTGAATAAACTTGTAATGTCACAGCACAATGCCTGAGTGATATAACGGTTGGATGTTACAGCAGCTGAATGCTACTTGTGAGGTTGCAGATATTTTTCTGAAACAATAAAACATGATTCTGATGTCGCAGCAGCTTCGCTAAGGTGAAACGGATGTCACCACAGTAATGTAGCATAAATACACTTGTGATATCACAACAGTTATCTAACAGGAACACACTTGAGAAGTCACAACAGTTATCTAATATAAATATACTTGTGATGTCACTAAAGTTATCTAATATAAATACACTTATGATGTCACAACAGTTATCTCACATAAACACACTCTGTCCCGAGCGTTTAGAGGCAGTTATCAGATGCTCTGCTAATCCAACTGGTAAATCTAAGGTTTTAGGATTTAAGCTTATCAGGCGTTGGCCCCTAGTGATGACATGGGCGGCACGATTACATCATATCATTGCACTGCCCGCGATGGACTGCATGGGGAGAAGCCAGCCTGCCACTTATGGCGTAGGGGGAACGGAAGACAGGTGAGTTCATTTTTTAAAATTTTATTACTAATGGAGTCTGACCTTCCTACCTACCTACCTAACATGGGTCCACCTATAGCCTACCTACCTACCAGGGGCCCACCTTTAGCCTGTCTACCTACCTACCAGGGGCCCACCTATAGCATGCCTACCTAACTACCTACCTGGGGTCCACCTATAGACTACCTACCTACCAGGGGCCCATCTATAGCCTACCTACCTGGGACCCACATATAACCTACCTTCCTACCAGTGGCCCACCAATAGCCTACCTACCTAACCTCCAACCAGGGGCCTATCTATAGCCTACTTACCTACTTACCATGGGCTCACCTATAATCTATCTACCAGGAGCCCACCTATAGCCTATCTACCTACCTAAGTGGGGCCCACCTATAGCCCACCTACCTATCAAGGGCCCACCTATAACCTACTTACCTACTTGGTGCCCACCTGTAGCCTACCTACACATGTGGGGCCCATCTATAGTCTTCCTACCTACCCACCTGGGGCCCACCTATAGCCTACCTATGGGGACCCACCTATAGCCTAGCATCTACTTAGTTAGCTTAGGGCCCACCTACCTACCTATCTACTTGGGTCTCACCTATAACCTACCTACCTATCTACCCGGGGCCCACCTATAGGCATGCTACCTGGGGCACACCTACAGCCTACTTACTATGTGTTGCCCACCTACAGCCTACCTACCTAGCTACCCATGTGAGGCTCTCCTACTGCCTACCTACCTACTTAGGGCTTAGCTGCAGTCTACCTAGCTACCTGGGGCCCACCTACAGCCTAGTTACCTGGGGCATACCTACAGCCTACCTAACTACCTAGGGCCTGACTATCTACCTAACTGGGGCCTAACTACTGCCTAGCTAGGGTCAATCTTCCTACCTACCTACCTACCCGTAGTCTACCAACCTAACTGGGACCAATCTACCTACCTATGGTCTACCTACCTATGATCCATCTACTGCCTACCTACCTGGGGCCTAACTGCTTCAGACCTACCAACCTGGAGCCAACCAAGCTACCTACCTAGGGCCTAACAACCTATCTAACGGTAACTACCTAGCTACCTGGGGCTTTCCAACCTAACTTGGGCCTACCAATCTATATAATGGGGGTTTACCTAGCTACCTGGGGCCCATCTCCCTACCAGGTAATATAAATCTGGGGAGTACAGGCAATAGCTGTAGTACAGTCTCCAGGGGTTAGAGATCTGTTCCTCTCCTCCCGTCTAGGAGACTGTGCCTCTAAGCTATGGCCTTTAACCACTCTCCCACCCCTGGGAAGTTTGGACAGAGGTGGGGGACAGTGAGGGAGGTGCTGGAAAAGTGAGGATTCTAAGATATTTGTGTCCAAATCTGCAGGGATGAGTGGTGGCCGGGAGAAGTCATCATGGTGGTCTGGACAAGATGCAGAAGAAAAGGCAAAGTGAATGACTCATCAGAGAAACAAGATGTAACTGCATTGTAATCACTTATACAGTATGTCTGCAGAGCTTGTGTACACTGGTATCTAACACTATATGGTCACTGTATGGAGGTAATATACAGTCTGCAGAGCCTGTATACAATTGGTATCTACCACTAAAAGGACACTGTATGGAGTTAATATACAGCCTGCAGAGCCTTTGTGCACTGGTATCTACCACTATATGGTCACTGTACGGAGATAATACAGTGGGGAAAAAAGTATTTAGTCAGCCACCAATTGTGCAAATTCTCCTACTTAAAAAGATGACAGAGGCCCGTAACTGACATCATAGGTAGACCTCAACTATGATAGACAAAATGAGAAAACAAATCCCGAAAATCACATTGTCTGATTTGGAAAGAATTTGGAAAGAAATTATTTGCAAATTATTGTGGAAAATAAGTATTTGGTCACCTACAAACAAGCAAGATTTCTGGCTCTCACAGATCTGTAACTTCTTCTTTAAGAGGCTCCTCTGTCCTCCACTCATTACCTATAGTAAGGCACTGTTTGAACTTGTTTCAGTATAAAAAGACACCTGTCCACAACTCAAAAAGTCACACTCCCAAACTTCACTATGGTGAAGACCAAAGAGCTGTGGAAGGACACCAGAAAAAAATATAGCCTGCACCGGGCTGGGAAAACTGAATTTGGCAAGGGGCAAGCAGTTTGGTGTGAAGAAATCAAACTATGGGGAGCAATAATTTGAAAATGGAAGACATAAAAGACCACTGATAATCTCCCTCGATCTGGGCTCAACGCAAGATCTCCCCCGTGGGGTCAAAATGATCACAGTGAGCAAAAATCCCAGAACCACACGGGTAGACCTACTGAATGACCTGCAGAGAGCTGGGACCAACGTAACAAAGGCTACCATCAGTAGCACACTACGCCGCCAGGGACTCTGATCCATCAGTGCCAGAAGTGTCCCCCCCTGCTTATGCCAGTACATGTCCGGGCCCATCTGAAGTTAGCTAGACAGCAACACAACTTGTCGTGACTGGAGGAGAGAGAATGCGGAGTTACATCCAAAGAACACTATACCTACTGTAAACCATGGGGGTGGTAACTTCATGCTTTGGGGCTGTTTCTCTGCAAAGGGACCAGGACGACTGATCCATGTACATAGAATCCAACTCAACCCCATAGAAAACCTGTGGAGGGAGTTGAAAGTCCATGTTGTCCAGCGAGAGCCCCAAAACATCACTGTTCTAGAGGAGATCTGCATGGAGGAATGGGCCAACATACCATCAACAATGTGTGCAACCTGGTCACGATTTTGGGGTGTGGATCCTTGGACCACCGCAGCGATGCGTAAAGGCCAAAGCCAGGAGCGGAATCTAAGTAGGTCCCGGTTTTCACCAGAGCCCGCGGCAAAGCGGGATGGACTTGCTGCGGCAATACCCAATTACCGGTGCGCTGGCCCTTTAAATTTCACAGAGCTGGCGCACGCGCCCTAGGGAGGGGGGACGCGCGCGCCGGGAGACAGGAGCAGCAGCGGGAGCGTGGACGGGTAAGTGAGCCGGGACTCGGCTGGCAGGGCAAGCGCGTCCATTGCCCGACATGCGGGCAGCAGCGCCGTCAGACTGGAGGGCACGGTTGCGCCTGCAACCCGAGTTGAGGGTCGCAGGGGCACCCGTGACACGACCTTGTGAAGACTTACCGAAAACGTTTGACCTCTGTCATTGCCAACAAAGGATATATAACAATATGAGATGAACTTTTATTGATAATCATTTTCACATAAAATGCAAAAAATCTTTCCAAATCAGACAATGTGATTTTCTGGATTTGTTTTCTCATTTTGTTTCTCATAGTTAAGGTCTACCTATGATGACAATTACAGGCTTCTCATCTTTTTAAGTGGAAGAACTTGCACAATTGGTGACTGACTAAAAACTTTTTTCCCCACTGTATACAGTCTGCAAAGCCTGTGTACACTGGTATCTACCACTATGTGGCGGTGATATTGGTCTTTGCATACTGATCTTTATTAAGTAAAAGTATACGAGTAATATTCAGTCACTATGTGGCAGTAATTTGTGGTCGTGTTCTGCCGGTATTATCGGTCCTTATGTAGTAGTGTTGTTAATAATGTTGGTCTTGGTATAGTTTGCTGTGGGGCCCAGGCTCTTATTATGCCCCTGCTTTTGACGTCACAACAGTTATCTAATATAAATATACTTGAGATGTCACACAGTTAAATAATAAATAATTTTGATTTCTAATGTTATA